>VYZW01051264.1:218514-264125 GCA_013401315.1 Balaeniceps rex
CCGCCACAGCAGCAGCAACGGCGGCGGCCCCAGGCGCGGGGGCCGGCGGGGGGCCCAGCGGTGCCGGTGGCGGTGTCGGTGCCGGTGCGGCGGCTGGCGCCGTTGGCGGGCCGCGTCTACGGGCGGCGGTGGCTGGTGCTGCTGCTCTTCTCGTTGCTGGGCTTCGCGCAGGGCCTGGTGTGGAACACCTGGGGCCCCATCCAGAACTCGGCCCGCCTGGCTTTCGGCTTCAGCAGCTGGGACATCGCCCTGCTCGTCTTCTGGGGGCCCATCGGCTTCGCGCCCTGCTTCTTCTTCATGTGGCTCATGGACAAGAAGGGTGAGCGGGGCCGGGGGTGGCGAGGCAGGGGGGTCGGGACTCCCCGCCCCGCTCCTGTGGCTTCCCCCCGGCCAGGCGGGGACACCGTGGCCGTGGCCCGCCGAACCCGCGGTGAGGGGCGGCGTGGTGGTCGTGAGGCCGAGGTCGGGGGCACCGCCGGCCCGGGGCTGCCCGTTGCGCTCGGGGCTAGTGGCCCCGTCTTAAAAGGGGATGACTAGTACTTTAAAGTGCTATTTTCAATACGCTGCGCAAACAAAGGCACATCAAAGGCCATTCACAAGGCAGGTACTTAAGCTGTTCCTAAAGCTAAGAGCAATTACAGCTTCTTAAGTCGTAGCTGAGGTGTGGGTCTGGAGATGTGCTTCCTTCTGGCATCGCCATGCGGATGTCTGACCTGGAGATGGTCGTCTTTTCTGGTCATCGGCTGTAATCTGCATGTGTTGATGTTTGGATCAAATAATGTCAGTGCTCAGGGCGGCCACTGCGTCTTGAAAGAAATACTTCATTTTTAAAAGCAGACTGGACATGAAGCTGTGGTTTGCTTGTAGTTGTACTAGGGACATGCAAAGACAGCAAATGTAAACCAGAAGGTGCGCTCCAGGGTTTCAGAAGACAAGCACGAGGGAGAGTTTCCTAATTTGTGTTTGGGCCATTCTATCTTGGTAGCAAACTTCTGAAAACAGGTTTGTCTTTGGAGATCTTCTCCAGGGCCTGTGCAGTTCATCTGTGATCACCCTGGGGACCGCTCTGGTGAGGTCAGGTGCCTCTGTTTGCAGACTTGAGCTTTTGGGCCTAAATCCCCCGAAGCGTTTAGTCTTTTAATTCCTGTTTAAACAGGCCTCTAAACAGGAGATAGGAGCCTACGGACCCTTGTGGCTCCTGATGTTAAGTGCTACTCATTCCATTTATTTAGCAATTAATAGCTCATTTGTGGGGAGGGAAGGGGGGAAGGTGAAGGCAGGCAGGGAGAAGAGTTGTAGCTGAGAAGGCCTGTGTCTCAAAATTGGAATTGCTTTTCCTAAAACTGAAGAGGCATTGAGGAAATAAAACCTATTGGGCTGAAAATACGTTCTCCAAATGAGTCCATGGTGGCTGTACAGCCAGTCTCCTCTCAAGTGATTTAGCCTTAGGTCGACAGTGTCTGTCTAGACTGCTGTATAATAGTGTTGTTAATTATCTTTGATTTAAAGTAAGATTTAAAGTAAGATTTAAAGTAAGATTTAAAGTAAGTTGTTTTGGTTTGTACAGTGAAGACAATGACTCTGCTCATGGTATGAAGGAAATAAAGCTAAACTTGAACCTGAGCTTAGAGAACCGAGTCTGTATTTTTATTTCTTCATTTTCTACAAAGTTGATTCGGAGCAATGCAAAAAAAGTACTGGGAAAAGTTTTGAAGTAACTCATGGAAGAAGAAACATTAGTGTTTTGTTGTTTCCCTAATGTGCTTGGTAATGTAGTTGATGGAGTTCTTGGTTTCACATGTAGCTTGTTTTAATGAGAATATGTGTACAAGTGTTTTCCTCGTTACTAACTGATTGCTTGGGTGGTTGGTTGTGTTTTTTTTTTTTTAAATTTCTGTGTTCATTGGAGATACTGATACGAGCTACCCCTTTGCTCTTGCTTTGTTGCTTTCCTTGTTGAGAGAATTTTGGTTGATAGCCTAAATAGAGCATCTCAACTCATTGGCTTTAAGCATAAGGAGTACATAAGGGCTCTGGGGCATGTTCTTTGCACAGCAGCGGATTTTGTGGGAGCCCTGTTGCGTTTCATGCTGTTTTCTGAGTCTGGATGATTCCCACAGAGAATGTGGTGCTGTTCACTTTGGAAGTGGCAGTGGAGTCCTGCCACTTGGTTTCTCACAGAGCAAAGAGGAGAGAGCTACTGCTGCCCAGCTCTCCTGTGGGGCACATTTCCACTGGAGGCATGTTGCAGGGAGGTACCTGCTCTTTGGAGCATGCATGTTTGGGGAGGAGTGTGACTCTACTGCTTTGAAGCTGCAAATTGGATGGGTGTGACCTTGTAAGAGCAGTATTCACTTGCTTAGGGGTACAAATGGTTGTTGTTACACCACATTTACTCTCTGTACCAAAAATATAGAGAAATGTCACCATTTACTTTGCTGGCTTCAATCATCTGTCATTGGAGTTAGCTAGTAAAGGAACTGTCAGGAAAAAAATGTATTTGTGAAGTGTCAACATGTAAAACCTGGCATGTATCAGAAGTATGACACTGTAGATGATGCATGTCAGAATTTGAGAGGAGATTCTGCTTTTAGATAGTCCTATACTTCACAGTCAGAGGTATATCTAACTGATACTGATACGTAGCTGCCTGCTCTCAGTTAAGTCTGCTTTTGTGTTATGATGCTTCAAAGTCCAAAAGTATTTGTCTTTTTGGTTTTCAATTGTTCATTGTAGCACGTAGTTTGAAACATAAATCTGTTTCCATACCAAACTTCTGTTGTATTATTTGTGCGCTTCTTACTTCAGTACTGCTTATAAGGGTTTGGTCCCCTTTTTTTTTTTACCTTTTAACTAATTAGAAGTTGAAAGATTGAATATTAAGCAATAGGCATGTTGGAAGACGCATTTATTGGGCTGTGTGATTCAGTTCCATCACAGCTTCTCGGAGAACTGTGCTGTCTTCTGAGAAGAGAGGACAGCAGTGTTTATTTTTAGTACAAGGTACTAAAAATGTGTTCGGTTCTGTATAGAAGGGATCCAGGATGGAGAAATTACACTTTTTTTTTGTTTTCTAACCTCGAAGGGTTTCTTGGCCTTTGTGACCTTTTCCCTCCTGGCCTGCCAAGTGTGTCTCCTGGATTTTTTTTTGTGGAGGTGTGTTTGCAGGTGACACAGGCAATGCAGTTGGAGAATGGGAGGAACATGTGGGCTGGGAAAGGTGTGTAGATGGTGTGTCTTGGCTCCCTGGGGGATTTCTGCAGGAGATACTACAGGCAACCGTACACCTCCCCCAAGGACTTCAGTGACCCAGAATAGCTGTTGGTGTCACAACCAGCATGACAAATGCTCTTGGTTGGCTAAGCCCATGTTGCTGTAGATCTATAAGGATTTCCTGGGGGGGGTATGAAATTGAGGGTGAATTTTCATCAGGAGAGTAGTGATGGTCTTAAGGCTGTATTTGTGAAAAATCTTACTTGAAGGTCTGAACAGACTCAGGAAGAATACGCAATTTTTTTTTGAAGGGTGATAACACTGTATTTTGAAGTGTCTGAGATATTGGAGGAAGCTTGGATTCAGCTGGTGTTTCTGTAAGGTGTGTATATTGGAAGTTAGTTTGTATTTTTTTTTCTGAGATCTTGTTCTCAAAAATACATTCATTTTCAGATGCTTAGATCACAGCTGGAAATTCTTCTTTGGGGAGTGAGCCCTGTTCCTGCCTCCCTGCTTCCTCTGGCTGAATGGAGACTTCTGCCAGCGTGCTCTTCCTTGGGAGCCTGGAGGAACTTTCCATGCTCCTTGGCTAGGGTACTGTCATAGGGACAGTGGTGGCATCTGTAACGTTTCCTAGTCCTGTTCTGGGATGGGTGCATATTGAAACTCAGGAATTATGTTTGCATGCTTCATTTTTGAGTGTGTGCCATTTTGAAGCAGGTTTGAAAACCCTTTTCCATAAGTAGAATTACAGGTGTTGTCTTGGTTGGCTGGTTTCTTAGTGAAGAAAGGTTAAAAGATTGAGTATGCCATGGAGCTAAATGTGTCTTATCTGGTGCATTTTCTTTAGCAATAGGATTAAAGAGTCCTTGTTTAAATTATAATTACCTTTAGAGATTCAATAAGACTGAAATTAAATGGGAAATGACTTCAGTGTGCTGTTGGATGGACCCTTGTTGTTTACATGATTAAAATTAGCTACAATTTGTTTCATGATGCTTGAGTGTTTATGGATGTTTTGTGCCTTGAGTGTTTCATTTCCTGGGAACTGTAAACATAAGCATACTGAACTGTTAGGATGTTTAAATATGTAATTCCTATCGAAATAGAAAGCTCACATACTGTGGATCTGGTTCACTGCTTTTTTTTATAGTTAAGTTCATAGTTACAAGGTGAGACCTAGAAGCAATATATACTGTCAGTCTTCATTATGTTCCCATATAATCAAGAAGAGGCAATGAAGAATGAAATACTTTATGCTAATTTACATTAAACAAATTGAACAGAATGGTGATATTTTTCATTAATTTTTGGAATACGATGACTACAGTTTTGTATTAAGTTTGAAGAAATGTGACATATTACTTGTAAAAGGGAAATGTAATCTGTTTCTTGGTCCTTTTTTATAAAATGGTATATGCTTACATGGTTGCATAGACATTCTTAGTAACTTTATTTTGCTGAAATTAAATTTACATAGCATTGTTATCCTAGTGATTAAATTATGAAGTAGAGAGAAAACTTCAATAATCAGATTTTGTTTTTTAATGGAGATTGGCTCGTCTGTTGAAACCATTAATGTTTTTACTTGTATGAATAGTTACTCCATTCCTGAATATCAAACTCTTGATTTCATTGCTGTCTCCTAAATCATGCTTCTCAGTTTCCTTCTCTGAGACATTTGATAGTTCTCTCTTTCACCTGGGAATTTTGAGGTTAAGTCCTTTAATACAGTCTGACAAAATAGTCATGAATTGAGTATGAGCACTAAATTGGGCCTTACTAATATAGAAATGTCTTAATAACTATTCTCTGTACAAAACAAACTACACATGATGGATAGAGAGTTTTCTGCATAGCAGATTTCATGTTTGAAGTTCCCAGATTGTCACTTTGTGCTGCATGCGTGGACACACTGATTTTACTTTCAGGGGACCTTTGGACTCCTCTAACTCACATCTAGGGTCACTGGGGCAGAAGGGAGAAGACTTCAAGTGAACTTGTTCTCCCCCTAGATTTTCCTCTAGGAAGTGCTTGTGAAATGCCTTTGGTTTTATTTTGAGAGATGTGAAGGGGGGTACAGAGAGCAAAGAAGAAGCGAGTTATTCCAGAAATCAGTGAAAACATGAATGGTCAAGTGAAGCCAACAGATGGGGAAGACTTTCTTTCTTCTAAGTGTTTCCATTGCGCTTGGCATCTCAAGGTCCTTGTCTGTCATTCAGGCTCTCAGACAACGTGGTAGTAAATATAAATTGGAGCCTGTTACTAATAATTTAGAAAAATTGCAGCAGGTCTAGTTGCTGATAGGTATCACTGTTGGGGTAAATACATGGTTAAACACATGGGGTTTTGGTTAACAGAAGGAGGACAAAAATAGAATCATGAACCTTTAAAGTCTGAGAGTTTTTATCTTGTGGCAAAGAAACACATTTTCAGCTCCTTTTTGTCATGATCTCAGAAACAGACTTTTCTTATCTCAGATGCATGACCGCAAGATATGTGGCCAGTATTTCAAAATGACCAATTTGATAATTCATGGGTCAAGTTCAAGCATGAGCCTCAGCTAAAGATGCCTAGGATAACACTCGGCATAAGGCTGTAAGACTTTAATATAATTTGGTGAGATTAAGCTAATAGGATTTACAGACTACAACAATATAAAAGGTTTATACAGACACTATGGTTTCGGTAGGTTAGTACAGCCTACAGGAAAGAAATATCCATGGGAAAACTTACAGGTATGAAAATGTGGGTAGAATGGCAAGGAGCCAGTGAGAAAGAAAAGTGTGATGTTTCTGGTGCTCGAATGAAATAAGCTGGTGTTACAGAGAGTAGTCTTATCATAAGCAACTGATTCTACTCAGTAGCATTTGTGTTAATGGCAAAGGTCTTGTTAACTCCAACAAGAGCAGCAGAAGACTCTCTTGGATTTAAAGTAAGCTGAATGTAAACTTAGTGCTTTAGTTTAAAAAGAAAAAAAGGGGGAGGGGAGAAAATGCCTTGACTCATTTGAAGTGAGAGCTGTATGTATTTGGTGAAAAGACAAGTGATTAATTCACTTCAACCAAGTGCAGAAGACGTTTGAAGGAAAATATCTGTTTTACCCCAGCCTGTTCTTTCTCATCCTGTGGACATCTTCTACTGCATGCTATGAACGATGCATATTTAATTGTCTTATAAGTGATACTGATCCACACCTATCAAATTCCATGAAAGGGATTAATTTTCCTAAGCTAACAAGTCTTGGAAGAGATGAGATGAAGTGTTGTTTTTCATGTGGAAAGATGAAAGAAGCAATTAGAGTTGAATATAGGTAAATCCCAGTAGAGTAGATATTTGATCAGCTTGATTTTGTAAAACTTACTTTGATGTGTTGCTGGTGTGTGTGTTTGTATAGACATGCTTTTCCTCTGCACCATCAGAAGAAAAGAAGCAGGAAGACTGAACCAAACGTACCTTTTATTGCTTGATTTTATATACTGTGGCTGCATGAAAGTCCACAGAGCATATGTGCAAGTGCTTGCAGAAGTGAGGACTCATTAGAGAATTGATTGGCCCACCCTCACTGGAGTCAGGCATGCTGCAAAAGACCACTTGAGATACATGGAGTGATTAGCAACATAGAGTGGTTTAATTAGGATCTGATGAGTTGTGTTATTCCCATACCTCCTGATGGGCCAGGTTGAGTTGAAAGCATCAATCGTGGCTGTAAACAGATGTCCTCTTCTGGAGCCCTTTCTGTTAGATGGTATCACCCCCAGTCTCTGCTTTGTAATATGTTTCCACAGACACTTCTCTTGTATTACTACCCTTCACACAACTCCCGTGCTCTTTGCACTCTTCACACACTTCTTTGCAGCTGCGGCAGTGGTGCTAGGACAGCTGTTTGAAACACCACATACTGAAGAATATCAGGAAACTTCATGCTGGATTTAAAATAACTTTTTCATGACAGAAAGTAAAATCCTAACGTGTTTGCGTAGCTCATGTGAGAATAGTAATGGCCATGTTATCAGAGGGTAATGTTATCTTGAGGCTTTGGTGCACTGAACATACAGGCACACCGAGCGTGGGGTATGTAACTTGCGATACCTTTATGTTGACAAATTGATGAATAGGGAAATAATTTACCAGTGTAAAATACGATCCCTTACTTTTATTATGCAGCTGTTAACACAAGCAGTATTAAAGCACTTAGGCATCCCAGAACTGGGTTCCAGCTAGGAAGATATTTTGTCAACAGTAGCTTTTAGAAGTTGACTATGGAGAGTATCATTCTAGGGCAGCTGTGCACTGATTTCTCCCCTGTTGTACACTCACGTATTTCTCACTACCCCTCACAGTCTTCTCTTGACCCAAATCCTTCCTAATCTGACTGCTTCCTCGTCTCTATCTCCTACCTCACCTGTGTGTCTCCTTGCTGTCATGGTGTGCCCATCCTGTCCTCCAACTTTCCTCTGTCCTCCACTCCTCCTGCTTGTTGAAGAGTAGAAGAGGTTGGATGCGAGAAGCTCAGGGCTCAAAGGAGTGAGAGCAGATGTGAGAAAAGCCCTTGGATAGATGGGAAGAGATAGAAAGAAGGGGAGAGTATGGGACACATGGATGCAGAAGCAAGATCTAGAGCTGGAGGGTGGGGAGTGGTGGGGATGGGAAAGGTAGAGGAACGAGCTGAGTAGGAGGCACAGCGAAAAGGATGCTGAGCATCTTCCCCAGTGAGCAAGAGGCAGTAGTAAACATGACTTAGGTAGCCAGCAGCAAATGATGGGGGTGGCGGGTGCCTGCATGCCTCCTGGGCTGCCTGCGCAGCACCCCGGCTGCAGATCAGCAAACACAGCTTTTGTGAACTGGCTTGAGAAGTGCTTTTAAAACCAGGAGCTGGGAAGTCTCTTTGAACGCAATTGACCTTTCTGCCTTTTCTTATCTCCAGCAAGGTCCCTGTCTTCTGCTCTGCACAGCCCAACCTCTGAACTCTGCCTGGCAGTGCCTCTTGTCAGCCAGAGGGTGTATGGGCCCTTCCTTCACCCTCCCCTTCCCCGAGGCACCCCAGGCCATGGCCACCTGCTCTCTGCGGGGCTCCCCGGGCGCTGCCGACGCAGAGGAGGGTGGCTGTTCCTTCTTGCGTGGGTTTGGTGGTGACAGATGTCTGGCCTCATGATGGAGGCACGAGCGGGATGCTGGGGTGGATGTGGCCACTCTGGCTGGTGCCTCACCCCTTCCGGAAGGCCTTGTGGAACAGGACAGAAAACACTGAAACACTGTTATGTTGTCCACTGCCTTGCTGCATTTTAAAAACACTTATATTTTGCCAATCTCCTTTTTTCTAGAAGTTTTTAACAGTGTGGCAGCTGTGCTACATAAAGGTAGCTGGTGCTAACTTCTATAACATAAATGGCAACAATAATTCCACTGTTATCAAAGTCCCTTGGGCTTTCTCATAGATTTTTATTATGGAATCAGTAAAGTACTTAGAAAAGTTGTATTGCATTCGTTTTACTAGCTGTATGTTTATACTGTATTTATAATTCCTAGCTATTAGTTTATAATTCTGTTAAAGAGAAAAAAGTAGATCAAGTTTTGGCCTGTGAAAGCTGAATCTGCTTCCTTTAAAGAAAACTGAGTCTGTTTCTTTTAAAGACTTAATATGATATTGTTTATTTTTCCTATCTGCAGAAACTAAGTGTGAACAAAGAAAGACCATTTTCATTTGGTAATGCTGAACTAACCCAGCTCTACTGATTTTTAAATTCCAGTAACAGAATTGCCATTGCACAAACAAAACAAGTTTTATTCATTATTTTTGGCTGATGTTGTTTTTAGGAGCTGGTTTTATGTTATGTTTTAGGAGTGAAAAACAAATCTGAAGTGAATGCAAAAATGAGGTTCATTAATTTTTAATAAAGTTCAGATATTTTCTGTATTGCCAATTTTGACCCATTTTTTTTTTTCTGGTAAGAAATGCCCTGCTTGAACAGGGTATTTGCTTGCATTTTCAGAGCTGAAGAAGTAGATAGTGCATAGCACAGGTCCTGAAATAATGTTCCCTGTTGTGAAAACCTATAGTCTGACATTGCCAAACAGAAACATTTGGTTTAAAAAAATCCAAACCCCCCAAAACCAAGATCAGTGCTGAGATGAGCAGAAGTAAATTTAAGAAAGGTGATGTTTTGATAATTCTCTGTTAGAATATTTTGCAGGTTTTCTTGGAGAACGTTGTTTGAGTTCTCCCAGTGCAGCCTCAGCTGAGCAGGCCAAAGACCTTACTGGTAGAAGTTTCTTTAAGAATTTTTTTAGTTATGATCCTGGGGCAAGATAAATCGTGGCTTGCCCTGGCTTTCAGTGGTGACATTCAGAGCTATTCCATCACTTCCTGCCATAATTTTGTTTTTTTAGTGCTTCTCATGTGCATGTGCTATTGTGGCTCTGTAGCCATGCTGTAACTATAATTGTGCTGCAGAAGCTTGTGACCAATGCTCCAACTTCCTCAAAAGCTACAAATTAAGCTTTCTCGTGCAGATCAGTAGTAGAGAGCATTTATAGATTCTCTTTTTTCCCTCTTTTTAAAGCTGGAGATCGTATGACTCGGCTTGAGGGAGTGATGTGTTTTGAAAGTGAGAGGTCTTCTGCTTTTTGCAAAGTCTGGTGATGTTTTGCTGGAATACAAGATGTCAAATACAACTGCATTTAGGAACTTTTTGGTTTATTTGGTTATTTTTGATGAATGCCATCCCTTTTGAATATTTGAGAAAGAGTTGTTATATTTTTAATTGATTAATCACATGAACGTAAAGAATTGATCAGGAGCCTTAAAAAATGTAATGGGTTTAGGACCCATTACAGTGCTGCAAAGGATGTCTTTTAGGATGAACTATGTGCCCTAAATAGCACCTGATGCATTTTAATGTTAAAGTAACATTGAAAATGTTCAGAGAGGAAAATTGAAAGCTTACTCCAGTGACCTTTCCTACAAGTCACAAGACCTGTGTGGGTGTTACATCAATGGGACTCTTTCCCCCAACTCTCAGGAGGGATAGTAAAAAAGAGAAACTTTGCACTTAGTGTCCCGCTTAGCGGATGCACCAGGCAGTATTTAGCGTGGCTGCCAATCCTTGCTGCATGGTTGCTTCTTGATACTCTGTCATGCCAAAGCAAAATGCCTCTGTGTTTCTGAAAATTAAGAATTTCATGCACCATTGGGTGGTGCGGGCAAGTACCACTAAGATAATGACAGAACATCTTCCCTGATAGATGCATGCAAGAGAGATTGTTTTTCCTCTCTGTCACCACAGGTAAGGATCTGTAGTTTGCTGTGTGGTAATTAAGCCTGCTGTGCAGTTGGGAGTCCTTGAAATGAGTAGGAAGAGGAAAGAAAAAGCTTCCTTCCCCCTTGTTCGGTGCTGAAAGGGCTTGGGTTGTCAGTGTTCGTCCAGGAATACAACAGCGAGAGCTAGAGCAAAGGTTTGTCGTCTTGCACTTTCTCTCGACTGGTTAATGAGCATCCACAATTTAGCTACAAAATTAATGAAGAGGTTTAGTCCCTGACTGCATTATTAGCTATTTTTGTCAGTTGCTCTGCATCTCTCTCTGTATGTATACACTAGCACGTGTACACGCACACGTGCCCTGTTACGTAGTTTTTCAGTTTATCAAATGGCAAAGATGGATTAAATGAGTCACCCAAATCTTCATGTTTCAGTAGATATTGGAGTTGAGAGTAGAAAGCAGGTACCCAAGGTGAAGGAAGAAAGAACAACTCGTACAAGTATTTGTATATTAATTTCACGAATTTAGTAAGGACTCAAATAGCTCGCTTTTTTTTTTTTTTTAAATTGTATCCTAGCACTGCACTGACCCCAGGTGAAGAGAAGACCTGAATTACTAGCCTTTCTAATACTAATGGTGAGACTGGCTCCTGTTTCCATGTGTTTATAGCCTGAATAAAAAAGGGGGGGGGGGGGGGGGGGGGGAGGTGTAAGAATGCTTCATGCCCNGCTGCCCCAGGCCAGTGCTCTCTTCTCTCAGAGGCGCTCTGGAAGGATCAAGAGAGGTTCATTGCACTTGGATTAGTTGCAGATAAAATGGATGCTCTCTGCAGTTAAATGTATAATATCAATAAACAGCTAAAATAATTGGTCTCCTCTGAAGCCAAGAAACACGGTATTAAAGAATAGGAGATATTTAAGTAAAGAGACTAAAACTGATTCTAAAATCAGCATTTTGATCTGCAGGCAAATACCATTCAACTCAGTGCTTTGTTTATCTGTTCAGGCAAAATGTCAGTCTCTGGACTGATAAATAGAATTTACACCACCTGTAGAAACTTGCAATACAGATTTTTAATCTGTGTCTTTTGCCATTTGTTTTTTTCCATTGTTGTTGATAAACTGTTAGCATGCTTCAAAATCCCTTGCTGACATATGGAAGGAAATTTCGATACTCGTAAACTACCTTTTTAAATACACAAAAGCTCAGATTAAGCCTGTACAGTTCTTAAAATCAGTTACAGTACCAAACTTTTAAACTGCTGCAGAAACTCTGAAATACTTGCTTTGTATTTACAGGTATAGTCTGCCACCAGTCGTGGTTAAGTCCATGTTAGTGGACCTAACTGTGTAAGACACCATAGAAGAACTTGGGTCATTAAGTTTGTGACAGCTATGCTTAGAGGAGTAGATAGATGGAGAATTAAGCTATGCTTTCCTTGACGTATTGTTAGAGATTATTTATGCACTTGCTTAATATGCTGGGATAATGTTAAAACAGGATGGGTCCGCTGATCATATTATCTTGACCTAATTGATGCAAATGAGACAGAAGCACACTGCATCCTCTTGACATGATTATGATAGCTTGTTGTTCTAACAGGTGCAGTCAAATTCTTATATCTAGGGTAAACAGAAAAATAATTGTGTTAATATATTTTACTGAAAGTTAAAAATGGGGGGGAAAAAAAAAAAAAGAAAAATAGCGTAAAGCAAGAAGAGTATTTACAATACAAACCAGAAGTGAGCAGAGCAGTCTGAGTGTGAATACGTAAGTATCTTGGTGCCTTTACAATCAGGATGCACATAGAGACAGATGTAGCAGCTCAGGATTGCGGGGTGGTTGTGTGATTGTCATAATAATTCTCAATTGCATTATATTTAGTTTTGCTTCTCACAATTATGTCCTAGCAGCTTCTATATCTGTTTTAGTTGTTACACATGTTCAGTCATTTCCCTCAAGATGAGTGTCTTCTCTCTGAAACACTTGGCTAGCTAAATTTTGTGCTTTGAGTCTCTTAGTTATATTGGGATTTTTTACAAGATTCTTAACTAACCTCATAATTCAGGAGTGATGCTGTTCTTATAAGGACTCAGGTGATGACATTTCTGCAGAGAATGGATGTTTTCATATGAGAGTTACACTGAAAAAAGGACCGGTGGGGACGAGTGTCAGCCTGTATTTTCAGTTTTGCATGCAGTCTTGCTATGTCTGTCCAACAAGAGCTAGCAGCAGAAGTAACTTTATCTTTGGGTCAGATCTGGTGTCTGACACCAGTCTTGCTTCCTGATTTGGCAGGGACTTCCCTGAGGGTTCCCCTGGATTGCTGGTGATAACACTTCTGGGATACTGGCTTTTCTGAATTTCTGACCCTGATTAGAAAGTCTATATCAAACCACAGGAACTCTTTTACTTGAAGCTGCTGTGTTTATACATACAAAGTTTGTTTCCTCGAATTTAAATTTTGCAAATAAATTAATTCATAAGAAATGTCAAACCTCCTGATAGCTGCCCAGTCAACACCCAGGCTATTGCTGACAGATTCTGTTACAACAGCTGTAAGAAATTATGAAGAGAAATTGCCCCTCTGAAGATCATTACCTCCTATATCTATGTCTGAAGAGGTTTCTAGTAAATGTTTTGTCTGGGGATCCCAATCTGCCTACTATTTATGTCAGATGGAAATTGGAGCAGAGTGTCTAGTAGAATCTGCAGTCCTCCACTGGAAAGTGGAACCGGGCTGTGTTGTGGGATCCGTACAGGAAAAGGTCTACTTCTTGTATCGAAGACAAGGCCGGGGGTTGAAATGTAGCTCTGGGTCTAATTTATTTCAGACAAGTCCTATATGATAGAGCTTGGTTCTTACTATTTGATACCAGAAGGATGCTGTCACCTGTCTTGCAAAATGCTTAAATGACGTCACTAGGAGTTTGCTTCATTTTCAATCAGAAAAAAAATACTCAAGTCCTAAACCTTTTCACTTGAAACTTGGATGCCATTTTGGTAGTGCCACATAGAGCCAGGGGAAGGGATGGAAACAACTGGCTTCAGTTTGTTTTTAAAACAAACTGAGAGACGCTCTGCAAGGATTAAGAGAGGTTCATTGCACTTGGATTAGTTGCAGATAAAATGGATGTTCTCTGCAGTTAAATGTGTAATATCAATAAGCATCTAAAATAATTGGTCTCCTTTGAAGCCAAGACGGGACAATAACAGAAGTATCAGTGTCACGTAGCCAGAGAGAAACGGAGATTCAGGTTGTGCTTAATAGCACCCTGTGACATCTTGGCCGTCGAACTAGGAGTAATGTTTGATTAGCTACATATGACCTGGTAGTTGTTCACTCCTGCATGCAGTCTTTTTATTTGGTTCCCAATTTTTCTTGCTCCTGAGTGTAGCCGATGATATTCTTGAGAACGTATTTATTTTCCATTGAGTTCCCAAACACAATTTATGCTCCTCTGCAATCAAGTGCTTTTGTGGAATCCGAGGCAGGCCTGATACACTGATTTTTCAAGTTTGTTCTCTGTGTTAGCAGAAAGATTTCAGGACCACAGTTCAGCTATGAAGTCTTTTTACATCAGTGAAAAGCTTCTTTTCTTTTGAGGATTGTATTGCTTGATGCAAGGATGCTTCTTCTGAAAGAGGATTGCCGCTTATCGTCCTTAATGACAGTAGTCAATTTGGCAAAGTGCAGGCACAACGGAAGTTTTATTCACTGTGTTTAGTAGAAAGGTAGCAATTTTTTTGGGGGTGTATTATAATCATGACAAAGATAACTGATCTTGTCAGAGTAAGTGGCACAGCTATTAGTATAATTTTGCTAGAATTACATTTAAAATACAAAGATTTCTGGAGCAGTAGATAATGATGAAGCAGGGACTGTGCAGAGCTTTCAGGATTCCCTGATAAAATAATCTGTTTAATCAAGCTTTTGTTTTAATATGGCTAAATGTAAAGGCACACATTAAGGATGGAGAGAAACAGACCCTTGCTATGAAGCGGAGAATTGGTATCCAACAAAGAAATCCATTTTAAAAAGGATGCTTGAACAATAAGGAGTGTATTTAAACAATTCCAGGACCAAATTAAAATAGTGTAAGACTTGGAGCTCAGCGCTTTGCTTACTGAAACCAAAGGTAAAGGTTGTTTATTCTATGTTAACTTCATAGAAGGAAAAATGCAAGATTCTGTGCTTTGTTTTGTCAAGAAAGGTAGAGAAGGAATTTATTTGAAAATTGTATTTGCTTTAAATTGGACAGAAAAGCACAATTTAACAGTGAATTGTAATGACTGTTGAAATTGAGGAGTTTTTCATTTCCTGGTGTGTGTGCATCAAGACAGGATTTTTTTTTTTTGAGCTAGTTATGCTTTAGTCAAAATAATAGCAGAGTAGTTAAGTGGATTGAAATGCTCTCAGTTCAGTGTCAGAAGGGATGGTTCTTGCTTCCAGCCTGGTCTTTAAAAACTGAAAATGCGCAGCAGGCTGATGTCACTCGTTTCTAATTAGAGCTTTGTTGTATTCTGCGTTTGTAGGACTGATTTTAGTATCTGCAGCTGAAGGAAGGAAACCTCTCAAATGTTAATGCATCCGAGAGCGGGGTGTGTGGGCTGTACAAGGGAAAGCCACTGCTGGCCGTGCCAGGTGGAGGGCTGAATCTGGCAGCCTTTCCTCTGGCCAAGCTTCCATTAATCTTAGCAGAAAGGTGAAAAGTGTCTGTTCTGCACGTCCAACTGGAATTTCCCTCCCCAAGATGGATGCTTCATTAGGAGGGGGGGAACCAAACCCAAACAATACCTGCCATTCGCGTGATGCTCTGAACTAGACGCATGTTGCTCTCCCCGGGTCTGTAGCACTGGCTGGGGAACCAGGGGTGCTGCCGTATGCCGGCTGCAGCCGGGGGGGATGCACAGGGTGTTTGCTGCCACTAGACAGCAGAAGTAGAAACTTCCACTTCTTTACATGCAGACAATTTTGACTTGAATGTGTGTTTTGTGTGAGTAGGGATTTGTTTTTTACAGTCTGTCAGTCACGTGTTTTATGATGTTTTATCGTAACAGGTGACTGACAGGTGAGAGAAGGAATGGTTGTACTTCTTGAAAGCTTACAAAGGCAATGAACAGTTGTTAATCATGTTCTCTTTCTGAATGACAAACTGATAACGTAAAGTTAATTGTAGCTGTACGTCTTTTATTAAGCTTCTTATTAAACTGGGCATAATACTACTTCGGTTTATTGTCCTCATGATGCAGGCTGCTACCTGAAACACTCTGGGGTGCACCTTTTAGAGTAATACAAGATGTCCAATTCGGATTAAGGGCCACTGCAATGTTCAAAGCAAAAGTACTGAAATAATTATAAAAATACTTTTAAAGACCAATTTCTAACAAAGATGAAAAGGAGGATGGATTTGGAGAGTTAAAATGTAAAGCAAAATAAAAGGGGAAGGTGCTTAGAGCTTAGAAATACGTCCTGTAATTAGCAAAGAAAATGTCTAATATGCTGCTTGTCTGACAGTCTTTTACTTGTTCACTTTGGTGTCATCATTTTCAACACGCAGCTTTAACCAAAGGAATTTTTAGGGGTGTGTTTACATGTTATAGTGGGAAGAAAAAAATGCCAAGGAATAATCTGTCTGATCAAAACATTTAGAAGTGGTACATTACAGTGTGTAGTATTCAAGATGAGGACTTCAAAGAATGTTTGGAGAGATCAAACATACTTGATTGTGAGGCTTTAACTGATAATTTTAAAATAAAATTACCTGACATCTAAGGTTGACATTCAAGATAAGACTAGAATTAGGGCTGGGGGAAAACTTCAGCATCCAATTCAGTTTTCACCGTTTTACGTGTTGTTTTTCTTAGGAAACTTTTCTGCAGATTTAAATTTAAAACTTTTTCTTGGTTTGTGTTTTTTGGTTTTGGAATTTTTTTAAAAGTTAAAAATCAAATAGAAGTTTTTTATTTGGAAACACTCCTCATGCATTGTGGTGATTAAACTTAAATTTCTGTATAATACTCATTTACTACTGTGCCCTGGGCTTGCATCTGGCCTCTGCCTCCTGTGGCACCCCGTGAGCAGGACCTTGCAGGCTGGCTGTCTCTGGCCTTGTATCTTCTGAAAGGCAGAATGTGCCGTGTTTTGTGAAATGTAATTCAGAAAGACCATGGTTTACACGGAAGATATGAAGGTGATATGTACATTACTAGAGCTTTCCTGAAACATTGCAGCAGTGTTTCCGAATGGAGAATGTCAGATTTTTCAGTTAAAAGATTTGTGGTTTGATTTTTTTCTGTCAATAAAATTCTGATTCTCATTGTGTACAAGTTCTCATTATGCACAAAAGCAATGCTACCAAAGATTCATTTCCCACAAGAAAAGGCAAAAGTATCACGTATGCGATCCTGATACAAATAATTACCCCCACAACATATGCAGTATGGTAATACGGGGTTAAGCATGCTCTGTGAAGGCTCACATGGTGGCCCAGCAAACATGAAGAACAACAGGATTTTGAACAGCCGTATTATCCGGACATGTAGTTAGGGCTTTCTGAACACGGACATTTGAAAAACCAGTTTAACAGCAACATGTACTGGATGAGCGCAGAGTCAAGCAAGTGAGTCTGGGCGGGCATTGGAAATCCTTCAAGGAAACAAATATTCTCAGCTGATGATACTTCTCCAGGGCATCAGGGTTGTGAGGTGTCTTTCAGAGTCACGGGACTGTGGGTTGCATTCCTCTTGGTAATGACTGAGCCATGCCAAAGGAAGTCATACTTCCATTTCAGAAAACCTGTAACACAAACTTCTTTTGTTTGGGTTGTCTTGGGCTAGGTTGATTGTGCAGTGTCTGGCACAAGGAGTTGAGTACCCTGAGAGAGGTTCAGTAAGAGCTGTTGCAGTAAGAGCAAAGTGATGTCTCGTCCTCTAGAATTACATGTTACTAAAATATGTGCTCTAAACCCCCCATAAGAATCACATGGAGACAAAATATTCAATGTGACTACTGGTTGAATTGTATTGATTACAGGAGTCATTAACATAGAGGGAGCGCTTCTCTGAAAATTGGCAGTTTTAGAAAGAATCAAAATCGTTTGTTTGTTAGGTGAGTTATCATAGGTACCTGTTCTTTTTCTGTCTGTGTTTTGGGTAGTTACTGGTTTCACCTAAACGTTAGAGATAGTGCATGTTTGTCATCATTTAATTGTTTTTATTATGTTCTGCTAAGAACATGGAAGCCCTTTATTTTCTGTTTATTGCTGTGAAATTGTCTCAGGTTTTACAACTTCACAGATATAGACTGTATCAGTGGTCTTTAATTGTGCATATTTATGATTTTGGTGTTTTACAAGATCGTGGAGGTTAAGCTACTTAGCTGTCACCATTCTCTTTCTGCTTGCTGCTGATGGAAACATCTTAGCAGCAGCAAGTAAACTGCTGGCAAAAGGAATTGCAGCACTAAGATAAAGTTTTTTCTAATCTAAGTGCTTCTCAGTTGAGAATCGCAGTATGAGGAAAAAACATATTCAAGGAATCAGTCACTTGTAGCTTTTTTCTAATGTACTATATTTACAACCTCTGACAATCTGAGCTTAGCGCAGCGAAAACCTGGCCTAATTGCAAGGACTGCAGAAAAATACTTGCACTTTTTTCCCCTGAATGAATAGTTATTTCTTCAGGATGAAGTGCATATCTGCATTACGAAAGAAAACGATAACAGTTCTGTGTCTGCGCTCATTAAGTGGTTGGAAAAGAACGTACAAGTCCAGATTTTTCTTTGGACCTACCTAGATTTCAGATCACACACTAGAGGATGCTTCCAATTCTAAAGGGAATATTGTACGTTTTGATGATACTTTTATTATCACTTTTCATTTCCAAGAATGTCTGTAAGATTTTTGGGTACAGTCTTGTGTGATGGTATGCCAAGAGTAAGCCTTTGTAATTGTGGAGTGTAAGTATAGAAAATAACACAGGATTTCATAATGTGTCTGTAATTCATATCAGCACCAAAGTGTTTATGATTTGAAAGAGATGTGCATTACTTCTGTGAGACTGCGTGTAAATGTACATATTTAGGAAACTTTTTTCCAACATT
Source organism: Balaeniceps rex (assembly GCA_013401315.1). NCBI lineage: Eukaryota > Metazoa > Chordata > Aves > Pelecaniformes > Balaenicipitidae > Balaeniceps > Balaeniceps rex. Next base: position 237,092 of record VYZW01051264.1, read on the forward strand.
GCTGACTTAACTTGTAAAATACTGTTGTTTTTTCATCTTAGGTCTGAGGGTAACTGTGTTACTGACTTCATCTCTCATGGTATTGGGAGCTGGCCTGAGATGTGTTCCAGTTTCAGACCTAGAAATTAGGAAGAAGTAAGTGAATTAGTTACTTTTAATATACATATTTTATACTTTCTGTTAATGTGATTTTTGCTGCTACTGCAAAGAAATGTTAGTACAAATTTTATGTATGAATTTGATACGCCATAGGTTTGTTGTGTGGACGTGGGCTTACATGCTGCTTTGCTTCTTAAATTGATTTTTCTAGTCCTTCTCCTACATAGTATCTGAAGATCAGAAAGCCCTTTACAAACCTGACTTAATTAAGCCTCACCCCATCCTGCATAACTAATAATAACCTGCTTTGCAAACAGGGTAGCAGAGATTTAGAGAGGTTCAGAAACTGGCCCAAGATCACACAGGGAGCCATGCCACAAAACCCAAAAATATGTAATTTGTATGCAAATGTTAAATAATTAGTTCATGTTTCTCATATTGGATGTATGGGATTGTGCAGTGAGACATGAATTTACACAAAATGGCCTTTTTCATGTAGTCTCTTCCAGTCTGCATTTGAAAGTAGTCTTGTACTTTCTCTGTGGTTGAAATGAATGCTTTCTGTACACATGCAATTTAAGAGTTTGTGAGAGAGACAGATTCCTTCCTAAAAATCACACAATCCAAACAATTCAATTGTCCTGTCAACGTATCCTGAACCTGGGAATCCTTGCTAAGTACAGGAGTTGCACTCGTTTTGTACAGCCGGGGAATATGGATCACTTGTTGTTCGCTTAACTTTCTTTTGCCTCTCATGCTGAAGGAGGAAGGAGTACAGGCATTACTACATTTTTCTGGTTCTTTAAGAACAGTTCACTAGTTATGCTTGCATAATATGTAAGCACTAAGAAAAGAACTTATTTATAAAAGGTTTTTATGTGGGTTTTTTCCCCTTGAATTCTAGTCAGCTTCCAGGCAGTCCTTGTATTATTTCAGCAAGTTCCTTTTTTTTTTTCCCCCCTTAGTATTGTTTACCCTGAAAGCTTGGAAACCTTTAAGTTGAGAAAGAAAATGTTTGGTGTGAAGTAGAAGGCAGATGACTGGGTACCATGTATAAAACAAAGGAAGAGGTTCAAAGAGAGGACTGAGAATGTAATAAACACATTGATTGTAGAACTAGCCCCAATCAGGAGTAAGTAGCTAGTATGTAATGAATGGCTTAGTAAACTAAGTGCAGCGTGGCGAGTAGGCGGGGAAGCGATTTCAGTTCTCAGGTGCTTAGTGAGCGCATAAGGAAACCCAAGGTGCTCCTGATGTTAGTCGCCCAGCGTTGCCTATTTCAATGCGGACTTTGTGAGCTGGGGAGGCTGAACTAACCATGTTGTGCTACCATTCACAGAGACCCTTTTAAGGTGAACATGTCCTGTTAAAGTAGCCAGGAAGAGCTGTCCTCATTATGTCCTTGTTTTACCTTTTCTCAAGATGCTAAGGGGTGCTCAACATCCAGTTCATCCATTCTGACCAATCTTGGATTAAATATATATATATATCTCTTTTAAATGGGCCAGGTGGCTTAAATGCAATGAAATGTGGTGTCTTATGTAGCTTTTCATTTATGATTTATGCCAAAAGACTTGTGCCACCCTAGGCTTTACCAAAGCAAGGATGAAGACTGTAAGAACCCAGAAATTCCCAAATGAGATTTAGATGTGAGGTATCATTTGGGGAGTGGGAAGGAGAGTTTCCACATGTTCTGATCACCTTTAAACAAGGTTTTCAGTGTAACTGCAGCTAGGAAAACAATGAAATAAATGCCTAAAGAGAAACATTCAAAGAACAGCTTCTTTAACTAGGGAAAAAAAGGCTGTGGACTGTATAGAGTCTGATGAGACGTATAAAATATGATGATACATTTTATTGAAAACTATATAGGCAAAAAAAAAAGAGCATGAGCAGAATCCTGATGGAAAAGGTTACTAATTTCATTATTCATGCTGTGAAAATATGCATCATCTCCAGCTGAAATTGATAGATTTGCTTACTTAGCCTACTCCAAAAAAAGAGACATTTTCAAGAATTGCAGCTCTGCCTGAGGAAGCAGTTTGATCTTTTACACAGTTTGATTAAAAATCTACAGAGAATTAATTATAGATAACTGTGTGAAGCAAAAGGACAGTTTTTAGTGAAGGTTTCTTGAGACATTGTAAATAATTGTACAGACTGTGCAATGTTATACCAGGTAACCTGTGTTGTTTTGAGAGCTAAGACTGAAGGCCAGTTTTCATCAGTTAGTTGAAGCATGATACCAAATAAAATAATATTTTTGAGATGAGCATTACTGCTTAATGCATTAGCAACAACTGGCTGAGCACTAAACTATGCACTTATTCTGAATGTGTATATGTGTTAATATGATAGTTTGAACATTACAGAGCCAAGTCAGATGGACAAGATCACACACAAGCTAATATTGGAGTATTTCAGAAGCCAGTGTAACTGGAATTTCTTTAAATGCTTTTGCATGTTTTGTAATGTATTCCTTCAGTCCCTGGGTAATCTGCAGTAATATACTGAAGGATTTCCATGGGACATTTATGTCAGAGTTAAGATACATAAAATTACAAGACCGTTCATGAGGTTTGTCAGGTTTAGTTTTTTTTTTTTTTCTACTTTGTAGCTGTCTCTGCTCCCTAAGCTCTTGTAATTTAACATTGAGGAGAGCTACTAAAGCCCGTCGCCTATCAGAGCAATCACAGGCGTGAGGAAATCACTGTTAAGACTGACATTTAATCCTGACTGCTTTATGCTCCTTATCTCACACAGACCTGTAATATCCAAGTGCGTTCTTAAGCTTCTTTCTAGTCTGTAATTATTCTTTTGGTTCTAGCGTGTAACAGCAGACTAAGACTATCCGAGTTCTCTGAGTCATGTTTTAAACGCAAACCTCAACCTCTGTTTTCAGTTCATTTGATGTCCATGTATATGCACGAATTGTATGAGGGAGAATTCAGGTTGCACATTCGAGCATGCCTCTTGAAGCAGCTGTTCCTTATGGTGAATTTTCGTTCTCTGCCAGTGTGTGACCTAAAACTGTACTGGGAATCCATGCCAGAACTGCATAAATTCAGTGAAGGCTGAAGCGGGAGTGCATGGCGAAAATGTGGAAGTATGGACTTGAGATTGAGGAACCAACCTATACATGGACTAGTAAAGTCCCTCTCACGTACACATATGCTCTTACTTACCTGCTTTCCTCCCCAGCCCACTAACCTGTAGGGTTAATGTGTGTATCATACAGAAAAGGAGGTTAAAAAGAATTTTTCTTATGTATCACGCACTTCTAGGTTTGTCAAATGTGCCAGATATGTGACAGTGAATTTGACTTTTAAAAATAAAACCCCAAGCCATTGTTCCTTTCTAAATATTATGAAAACCTCATTTGTCACACCTATTTTTTTAGTTCATAGTTAAGGTAAATTATATAGAACATAAAAAAAAAGACATTATCAAATTGTGCTATTCCTGAACTTGTACCTTCTTCCCTTCCCTGAAGGTTACAAGAGCATCGCTAACGCTTCTTGCCTGCATTTTGTCCAGTCCCTTCCTTTTTGAGCACTGCTTGGCACTGAGTGAATATTTTCATTGGACTCTTCTAGAATTTGATTATTTTATCCTGAACTTTAACATTACTAGGAGGACATTTTTTTTATAGACAAAATCAGGATTGTTTTTTTTCCCCCCACATAACACTCAATATTTATCTCATATTCTGTGCTTAGGAGTAGATCTACGTACAGCTTAGGTCTTCCATATGATTGAAAAATAATAAATCTAGGGAAAAAGCTGTATGAGCTGAAACTTACAAGAAAGAAGGAAATAAACGTTGAAATCAGCCCATAGCCATAAATCTGTGGCTTTTAAGATGACCGTGTGATGTAAGACTTCTTAAAATGTTTTGAAAGACAGGATAATTAAAGACATGGAAGTAAAGGATGTAACGTAATTTGTCATTCGTCTTGAATATATTAATTAAGCAATTTATTACAACTTAGTATGCTGTCGGCTGGTAGTGTTTGGCCTTCACGTTAGATTTCACAACAGAGAAGTAGTTATTGGGGACGGTGAGTCACGGCAGTGAGAGGGCGCTCCTTGGCAGTAAGTACCATTAAAACATTTGTTGGGAAGCCAGCAAAACAATAACAGGGAGAATGACAATGGAAAGCCAGCAAAACAATAACAGGGAGAATGACAATGGAAACAGGAGTGGTTATTTACAAAGTCATTTATGGGAGACACACCGGTAACTGATTGATCCTGTAAAGGGTTTTTTTTTCTTTAATAATACCACTTCTTAGGGTTTTGAATTTTTTGCCTACTCTTAGATACATTGATGTTAACTTTTTCCTTTATTATATTTGAAGATTCGCTCTTACCACATCTTTGGTACATTTTGTTTCTATTAGATAGTTGCAACCTAGTTTGTATTTTATTCTTGTTAGACTTATTCTTTAATAGTTCCACATTTTCCCTTTTTCATCGCTGAAAGCCTAAAGAATGACATGGGATCATCTCATTATTTGTCTTTCCTGATCCTAAAATGACCATGAGCCACCGTTCTCATGCATGAAAAATGCAAAGGGGCACCTCAGAAGAGGCAATTCCAGTAAAGACAGGACATATTAGGATTCTCATATTCCCTGGCAATACTGAACACACTTCTGTTCTCGAAAAAACACCGCAAACTGGAGCAGCTGTGGAGAAGAGGGATTAAAATGTTCCAGGGAATGAAAAGAGCCTTTTAGGAGAGGATGGTAGAAGAATCTGCCTGTAAGAAATAAAGACAGAGAGTGATGCATGTTGCGTGCTCCCTAACTCACTGGGGAAGAGAAATGAAAAAAGTATTTAATCTAAAGTGTGGTTCAGGGCGTAAAAAGATGAATAAACGTACCTGGTTGTATGCTGTAGCTCAGTGAGCATAGGAGGAAGATGTTAAGATGGAGCACTTGCCTGGTGCTGATGGCACTTACTGCTTTGTGCTTTGGCTGCAGCGCTGGGGGAAGGCTGAGCTGGGTTAATCCATAGTGTCAGAAAAAGAGGTAAGTGGGGAAAAAAGGAAACAGGTCATTCATGGGTAGGTTTTCATGGGGAATATGTAATTTTTATACCCCTGTAACTTCACAGTTTAGCTTGTTTTTATTAACTCTACCAGCTTCATCTTGTACAAAGGCTTTATTTTTTAACCTCTGCTCCAAAGCTGCTATTTTAGATGAGAGGTCCTGTGAGTTGTTCCTAAGTGGTAATGATTTTTTCCTGCTTTGCTGATGGTAGCAGTGGATTTGGTGGGTGATTAAGTGTCCTTTTGGCTGCCCAGCGGTCCCCCCTGCCACTGCCCGAGCTGCGCGTCCTGTGATGCACCAGCAGCCGCTTAGGTGGCAGCCAATTTGGCTTCTCCTTCAGCTGAAACAGCCTTAGTGGAAAAAGGAGGCGGCTTGACAGTTTTGGTGATAAATACTCTTTCCTCTTGCTCCTGTGCTGGATTTCGGCCATGGCACTGTGGGTGTCATCCGCCTCCCCCAGCGACAGGGATAGCTGCTGAATTAGCAATTTGCAGACCCTGTGTAAATTCTTGCAGTGGTAAATCTAGTAGATATATTAAAGGAAATGCTGAAATCTCAGAAGGGGCTTGGTATTGCTGCAATACTTAATGGCTAGCATTTCTACAAGGCCTCAGCTAGTATAAGCCTATGCTGGAAGGGAGGAGAACTTATATTCTTTGTTGGATATTTAGCTCCATCTCATATAATGGCAGGTGTTATCCTCAACTGTAGAAAGCTTTTAAATTTTTTAATCATATTGAGCTTTTTGCCTTAGTCTTGTGACTCATACTCTGTTGGCTAATTTCTGTCCTTAAAGAAGAACTCATAATATGAAGTTGCTGCATTATAATCAAAGCACCCTCTTGTTCTTTCACTGGCCTAAGAAAAATTGTTCAGGAATGTTTAGATAGGTCTTGTTTATCCCATTCCCTGATTTGCTCCATCTCCTGTACACTCCTACTCTCTTACTAAAAAATCCTACTTAGGACCTATCTTGTGCTAAGTAATCTCCATCAGCTTTCTCCCATGGCAACCCTGATAGCAGCCAGTCCCTGATAACTTGTTTCAGTATGTTTTGCCTCATTAGCCCATAATGTAATTGCCTACTTTGTGTTTACAGCAATTGTTTATTTTGGGTCTGTTCATATTTGATGAGCGTGTCCTCTGTTAGTGTTGCTTTAAAGATGTCTCCTTTTAATAAGGGGTTTGTGGAGTAGGTTAGCTTTAAAAGACACCCCCCCCAAGTTTAATTAAAAAAAAATGCTAAAAAGAAGCTTTGATTTCATGTGCCCTCATCCTTCAAACTTGGATAAAGCTTCAAGTGAAGAAACCCTCTTCTCAGCTGTGCGACAGCTGTGATGGCTGCACAATAACATGGTGTGATGATGTGAGCATGAGAGTGAATTTGTCACCGTGCTGCCAGGGGTCTCGCTGTATGCCCCCCTCATCCCTTTCCTCCGTCAGGACATCCAATGGAGACATCAGGGTCTTGGCCTGAGATTGCGGCTTCCTCTCCATGCAAATCCTTGTCTCTCTCTTGGAAGGCTCTCAGTAATAATAGTTTCGGAACAACTCTGTTTTTCCAATCTTTTTGTGCTGATTTTGGCTGGGATAGAGTTAATTTTCTTCATAGTAGCTAGTATGGGGCTATATTTTGGGTTTGTGCTGGAAACAGTGTTGATCATACGGGGATGTTTTCATTATTGCTGAGCAGTGCTTACACAGAGTCAAGGTCTTTTCTGCTTCTCACACCACCCCACCAGCAGGTAGGGTGGGGGTGCACAAGAAGTTGGGAGGAGACACAGCCGGGATAGCTGACCCCAAGTGACCAAAGGGATATTCCACACCATATGACGTCGTCATGCTCAGCATATAAAGCTGGGGGAAGGTTGGCTGGGGGGCCACTGCTCGGGCACTGGCTGGGCATCGGTCGGTTGGTGGTGCGCAATTGTTTTCACTTGCATCACTTGTCTTTCTTGGGTTTTATTTCTCTCTCTCTGTTATTTTCCTTTTCATTACTACTATTATTATTATTATTTTGTCTTATTTCCATTATTAAACTGTTCTTATCTCAACTCACGAGTTTTCTCACTTTTACCCTTCCAGTTCTCTTCCCCCCATCCTGCTGGGGGAGCAGTGAGCAAGCAGCTGTGTGGTGCTTAGTCACTGGCTGGGGTTAAACCACAACACCTTTTAAATTTAAAACCAAAACTCACTGTTTTTCAGACCATTACAAATGTGTTTGCTGTCATCTTGGGAGAAGAGGCATGCGGCTGGGATGCCTGGGAGATGCTATGGTCCTTTCCAAGTCTGCTCCCATAATGATGTGACTGACTGTGCTGAGGCCATGGTTTGTACAGGGGCTGAAACATGAGCCCAGTTCCAGATGAAAATGGTCGAAAGTACATTTTTAAGTTTTTCTCTTTTCTTTTTCACTTTATTGCTGGAGATAATGTACCACACAGTGACTCAGGCTTTCTGCTTGTAATAATTTTTCTTACTGATGGGCAAAAACAGCTTTAAATTATTCCGCATATCAATGGTCGCATGCATCAAAAACAAGCTAAAAAATGCTAACAGCCTCAATCCATGAATATCCAGAAGGCATAAAGCTTTTGTAGTATAAATATATCATTTAATGAAAATATTGAAAGGAAGTGCATTTCCATGAAATTCATCTTTCAGAATGTTATTTTTAATAGATGAATTCATTGCTTTACCCAGAGGTATTTTTCTTTCCAGTTCCTTTTCCAGACAGAGCCTTACTGCACTCTCTTTGGGTTATCAACAGAACAGCATTTGTATCGGGTTCTCCCCATACTCCGTAGCAGTGAATTGCTGTAAATCATGAATTTGACCTCCCTAATTCTATCTTTGCCTTAAAAAGTACCTGAAAAGGTTCCACTTAGTAGAGGGTTCTTTTGTTGTATTTATTTTTGTGAGTCTAAAGGAAAAGCTCCAGCCTTTTCTAGTAACTTGATTGTGAAAAATCAGAGGTGGTTCTTTACAAAACTGGTATCGGTTCCCTCCGAGGTATAATAAATCTCCTAATGTATAGTGTGGATAAGTCCATGTCTTTTCATATTCCTTTTCCTGGGCAAGCAACTTGCATCATACATCCATGTAGACACTCTAGAATAGGACATATTTACTTGCTTTGTTGCCATGTAGTGAGGCTAAATTCAACAGCACTTGAAAAGTGCTCTGAAGTCCTCCAGTGGAAGGGTCCCTTTCATTTGCTTCCAGTAGTTCCCACAATGAGCTAATAGCTATATAAACTTATTTGTCTTCCAAATTAGCAGGAGTTGAACAATCCACTTCTTTCAATGAGTGAAAATGTCAGGCATGTGAAAGAAGAATCAGCCATCCATTTCTGTAAAACATTAACTTCTTTATCTGGAATCCCTTTTTGCCTTAATTGTTAGGACCAGCAGTTAATCTACTAAACTTTTCCAGACTAAGAGGCACCCTACAGCGCTGTCTTCATGCAGCAGCAGGCTAGCCGTCTCAGCGACTTCGTTGCTCCTCACGCTTTGCTAAACAGTGGCAAAACTGAATTACCAATTTTTTTTCATTGCATTTGTATAGAATTTTGAATAGTGACTAAGTGATCAATTCTCATGGCAGCTGGTAGGAAAAGCATGCTAAAAGTTTCAGGAAAAAAACCTGCACCAAAAATCTCATCTTCACAAGGCTCTTGGAGGGAGCAGAGCTCATCTCTAGGATCCAGAGGAACCTAATTTCCCAGTTGATCAGGGGCTCATCGGGGGCTGGTAGAGAAAAATCTGTGTTTAGAGAGTCAGAGCAATGCACTGGGGCTGACGGCCTCGCTCTTACCCTGTGTTGCCTGCCAAAGAAAAGGTGAAAACGCTCTTCCCACTCTGTTAATCAGTGTTAAAATACTGATACAACTTCTCTAGTCCTAGCCTTCCCAAAACCAGTTCAATTAACACATCTTAGAACTAACCTTTGGAGACTTATTTTAGTGTTGTGGTTTAAATCCATTGTATTAAAAGTAATTTTTTGAGTAAGTCACTTTCCCTCTACTGTTGCCTTTGTTTCCCCATCTGAGTACAGAAACTAATGAGATTTTCTTTCATTTAAAATTCCCTTAAGTCCAGGCATGAGACGTACTGTGGTAGAAACACTAGATGTCTGGGTTTTTTACATAGAAAAAGTGTTTATGTAACACATAGCTTTTAAATACCTTAAATCCAATACCTGATGTGACTGTGACCATGCATGAAAAGTTTCAACCCATACGGGGAGAAGACGATAAATAAAGCTGACTGTAAATGGAAGGTCTTTCCCATCTTAACTATATGGTATTATCATCAATCACTAGAACCTTTTTCCTGTATAATCTCACTTTTTTTCATACCCAGTTTGCTCAGTGATGTCGTAATTTCAGCACTGAGAGCCTTACATGTTTTTGTTGTTGTTGTTGCATGTTAGGATATTGCAACAGTGACAGCAGCAAGTGAGTAAAGCAGGTATAGCCAGGTTACTTCTTAATACTCATATAAAGCCTTCTCTCAGGGAAGTGATGAAAACCGTATAATTTAAGTTATTTATAATGTGACTTGACAAAAATTTGGAAAAGAGATGACAATATAGTACAAAAAGAATTTTTCTTCTCCAGTTCCTATTGTTATATTTGAACTATCCCTTTTGTTCTATCTTTTTGCAATTCAGATGTCAGCTTAGGAAAAAATGTGATCTTTACTTTGTGCAAAGGGGGGGGGTGCGTGTGTGTATATATATAAAAAAAAAGTCTGTGTATTAATTTTTTTAATAGATAGATATATACATAAATGTATAAGTTATCCATTACTGCGATGCTATGGCACATGATATGTAGCACTAGCACTTACTACCAGTCCTCAAATTTTTTTTTTTTTTTTTTAAATTTTATTTTTGTAAAGGGCTCATGTGTTCAACTGCAAGTTACAAGTTTGGAAGAGCACAAAAATTCATTAGCGCAGAGGTCACGTGTGCAAAAACCTTGAAATTTTGAAATGAGTCCCTGACCTGGCTTCTGAAACGGTTAGAAATAAGATATTTCAGGTAGATATTTACTTTCCTGCTTTTGCTTTAACCTAGACAGTCATCAGTTATTTTATAAGTCAGGGATGAATTTCTGGTGTCATTTTTTCCAATTTTCTCTTTCATGATTGTGATTAAAAAGCCTTCTACTCTTGTGTTATTTTCTATTATTTGAACTCAATAACTTTCTACTTTTTGATACATGAAAATAATTAGATGACGATTGGATAAATAATGCATCTGAAAACAGAGCAGAGCTGGATAAATAACAGATGAAAATCACCCTGTTAGTGTAATAAGACTGAAAAATATTTTTCCATCTGGGTAGGGTCCTGAGCTAAAGTTCTCTCGTTAGCCCTTTTCTCAGGGAAGAGAAATCTTGTTGTGCAGAATGAAACTGAAATAGTGACAGGGAAAAATACAGTTGGTCTCTGCACCTTTTCAGTAGCAGAAACAAGAAGAAAATTGGGGAGTAACAGAAACAAATGTCTGTTGGTGTTGGAGCAATTTTTAGCACTGATGGTCTACAACAGGAGACTCCTATGGGCTGTGAGACCAAAATCTAGCATGGTGGTGATAAGACATTGTAACAAACGGCAAAAAGCCACCAATACTGCTGTGTTCATATTTCTGTGTCAGATGGAGTGGCTGCTACATACGTCTCCCGGAGTAGCAGCTTAGTGAATGCACTGAATCACATTTTGACTCTCTCGTCCCTGCATCTCTTGGGAAAGGAGTTAAGGATGGGTAGAGGAACAATGCAAATAATCTTTTTCTCAGAGAAAAAGTAGCTTAGTTCAAGCCAGTATCAAAAAACAGATAAAACAAGGTTTAAGCTGTTATTGTATGCAGAGGCATTTGAGGTAGTAGTCTGTATATCAGTGGCAATTTAGTCTGAAAATAGTGTTTATTAACCGCAATATGTTAGATTTGAAAAATTAAGCAATATGAAGATAAGAGATGCTTTATCATGTATGATAATGTCAGGCTTGGTAAATGCCAAAAATGAAGATGGACAGGCAAATCCATGGGAACAGACAGCACACCAGGCAGGGCAAGGCAGGAGAGAGAGCAGGCAGGAGAACACCAACAGAAGAGACCTACAGAGAGACAAGAATTGGCTCTTACTTTGGAAAAAACTAAGACAGAAAAGTAACGTAGAATTAAAGTTCTGGATTAAGATACTACTTTCTCTCTTTGGATCTGCGAACTGAAATTAACATCTTGTTTCCCTCGAGTATAGAGGTCAGTTATAGAGCTTTATTCAGCTGGTGGCTTTTGATAGACGTAATCTAGATCTGAAGTGTAAGTACATGAAAAGAGCACGTATAATTCTCACGATATATGAATTGGGTTTTTTGTTTGGTGGTTTGTTTGGGTTTTTTTACAAAACTTTTCTTCTGCTACTAGATGAAGTGCCTACGTGCCCATAGGCACTGCAGAAAAACTATTGTACTTTTTTCTGATTTTAGTGAGTTTTATTTGCCCTTAGGATTTCTATGGAGTAGGCTTTTTTGAATTAAAACAATATTATCGTAGTGTTATAAATGAACAGAAGGGTTAGTATGGCAGCTATAGCTATAAAGGTTATTTTGTGGTGACACAGTTTTGCTAGCGTACAATAACAAAACCACAATTTAAGCATTAAATTCACTTTGGAGCAAGAGGAAATACTAAAATAAAATCTTTATATGTTGCAGTAGTTACCTCACTTGCTATGAAATGCAGCTGTTTCTGGGGATGTAGCATAGCTCTGCAAATACCCTGGAACAGTTTAGGATAAGTTTGAGAATAACTTACTGTACTGAGATAAGTAGAAAGAAAATACCAAAGTGTACAAGGATATCTTGGTTTGTCCAGAGTACACTGGGTTGGAGAGTAACCATAAGGGATTCATGTAATGTGTCCTCCAGAGAACTATACCAGAGCATTATTTAGATAGTGTTTTTTATTTATTTAAAACTATTTCATTTTATTTTATTTTATTTTACTGGCGGGCTCCCATTTAACAAGCATTGAAAATGCCTGACCATGCCTTGGTGATGTCCCTCTGAAGGTCTGAATGAAATCTATCCTTGCTATGTGAACTTAAAAAAAGAAGGTTGCAATTGCAATTGCTTATATTTAAGAGTGGATATTACTTCTGTCCCAGCTCACAAAGTGTTTCTTTCAGATGATATGTAATAGCTTTTTCTTTTTTTCTGGATATTTTTATAAATTTTGTTTAAAAATTTAATTTCTAATCCACTGAGAATCAGTAGCATCTATTCCTTTTTATTGCGGTCTAGCTTGTTAATTTGATAAAGAGTCTGCCAGCATTTCTGTTGCATATTTTGTTCCTTTGTGTGCTTTAAAAAACTCCTGCTACACTGTATATTATTCAACCATTTGCAGCTTGAAACATTGCCTAAATGATAGCTTATGTTTCCCCATTTTCAGGCCGTAGCTTTTTATGTCTGACAACTCAAGTCTTGCAGCAATAACATCAAGTTCCTGCTATGCTTAGAAAAACACCACCCATTTGAAAATATCATCTGCCACCATTTTATTGCACAATGGATAGATCTACTTTGGAGGGTTGCAATGTTTTGTTTGACTCGCTATCTGGTTTTTAGACATGAGGTTTTTATATAAATTCCAAAATGCTTTTGCCTTTCACGGCTGATCACTTTTTGGAAGAGTCAAAGTGGAAGGTTTCTGGCTGACTTCCACGTGTAGAAGAGCCTTCAAAAAGTCCCTTCCGTATGTGCTCATTGTACTAATATTAAGGCAAAGTTTTTAGAGACTTCACTGCTTGGAAGTACTATCTCTGTTCTGTCACCAGTCTTATCTGTTAAATCCCAATGAGTGTGAAAAACGAGAAAAATCTGGGTTTGCTTGGCTGTTTCAACAGTATGTTGAGAATGGCCAGATTGCTGGAGAAGACGATTCTCTTGGAAACCTCAACAGCCCGGCCTCCTCATCTGTAGGCACATAGAGCTCATCTGAGTGTGTAAATAAAAATAAATAATGCAGTGAAAAAATATGCAGAGTATTTTGCTGAAGTGTTTCAATTTTGGATCTGCCATAACTAATTTAAATATTCTGTTGGGATTTATGCAGACAAGGGGTCAGGTTTAAGACGTTTGTAATTTAAAGCTTTCCTGCTACTACACCTTTTCTGCTTTTATATCCTATCATGATACCTTTCTTCTGCAAAGAAAGTCCCTTTCCTGCTTTGAAGAGAACATTTGCTTCTCCATTTATCTGAGGTAATGAGACCAGAGTAGCACTGGATTCTTTAAAATCAATCTAATTGGGCTGCTTTTAGTGTATAGAATATCCTTTTTTTTGCACAGGACTTTCATTTCTTTGTGCAGTCGCTCCATCTCCAGCACTCAATAGCTTACATGCTTTTTTAATTAAAAAAAAAAAAAAAGGCAAGCAATTGTCATCCAAATGACTGTGGTCTCTATTCTCTATTCCAGGCTGATTCACGGAGGGCAGCTGTTAAATGGTTTGGCGGGGCCGACTGTGATGAACGCGGCACCATTTCTTTCCACGACGTGGTTTTCTCCAGATGAACGTGCCACAGCAACAGCCATTGCATCGCTGCTCAATTATCTGGGCGCTGCTGGCGCGTTTCTAGTGGGACCTCTTGTAGTGCCCCCTCCTAATGGAACATCTCAGCTCCCACTGGTATCGCAGAGCAACACTGAGCACATCAAGGACCGCATTGAGGCTGTGCTGTATGCAGGTGTGGTGTAAAAATAATTTTTTTTTTAAAAAAAGAAAAAAATTATAAAAAATTTACGTACTTTCATGTGTCTGTTTGGTACTTGTGAACCACCACCCTCTAGTGGCTGGTCTGCACAGAAAACAGTTACTGAGTGATGGAAAATAATGAAATGGTAAAATGTTGTACCATCAGAAGGGTTAATTTTTTTTCCCCTTTTGTGTAGGAAAGATTTAAAAATAGCCTTTTGTACAGACTGATTCCAAATTAAGTATTTCAGTTGTTTGTGTTGGCTAATCTTAGGAGAAATGTCTTCTAGGAGAGCTTACGCTTTCCCTGAGCTTCAAAATGGGTTTTTGCTCCTTGAATTTTCATTAAAAAAATGTGTCCATGACAGGTTGGGGTTTTTTTCTTTTGTTTCTGTAAGGATGGAAATCCAATAGTCCTTCAGCATTAATTTTTTTTCCTGCATTAAATCAGCCTTAATTTATGACTTGCATATGCCTTTCAAGTGTGATTAGATTATTAGTATTTAAGAATCTAACATTGAAATGAAAACTCAATAGATTTTGTTTTTAACTAAAACCACATAATTCTTATGTTGTGAGTAATTTCAGTAATTCCTCAGTTTAGAGGAAAAAAAACACCGATATAAAATTCACCTGATATAATTTAGATTTTATGTCCTTGCTCTTTTTCATGCAATGGCTTCTACAGCTCTTTGTGTCACTTACAAAAATTAGCAGCAAGCTTTCAGGAAAGAGAGTTGCTTAAGTGGCTTAAGAGTCTATGATCTGATTCTTAGTGGACATAAATTGGTATAGCATTAAAAGCAGCTGAACTTTACCTCGTCATGGCATTCCCCCCTTATAATTGCAGCCTCTGAAATTCAGCCAGGAATTAGCCATAAGTGTTCCTGAAGTCTTAAAGTATATATACTGTGTAGTTTATATGCAGGTTTATGGGATTGAATTGGCTGTTTGTGATCACTTATTCCTGGGCGTTATTCTTACGGAAATTTTGTCAAGTTGATACTCTGTTGGGTGAGGACCACTTTACTGTTCATTTTAAAGAAAATGCAGTAGAATTTGGATCGCTAGTTCAGCAAGTATTTTTGAGTAACCTACTTTTTACTGGACTCAAATGTATTGGAATGATAAGGAAATTTGGGTTTGGTTAGGCCTTTTTCAGAGGTAAATATGATGTCAGACTCTGAAAATCTTATGGCAGATGAAAATGGCCAGTATGAAAGAAGGAAAAAATGAAGGCAAGTCAGCTTTTGTCCTGAGGAGCAGTAGATAAGGGGAGGAAAAATCTAGCGATTAGAGAGGTGCTTTAGCTCTCCCTCTCCAGATTTTCCATGGAGAGAGAGGACTTCAACTGCCTAAAGGAAGAACAGTTTTGTGGCAAAAAACACTGTTTTGAGTCTGGTAGCACTAGAAACGTTGCTTTCAGCAGCCCATTAGATTCACTTTCTCTTCTGTTCTCTTCTGGGAGGTTTTCCTAAGCATTTTTTTCAGAAACTGGGATGGATCTTGCTTGCCACCAAGGTTCAGAGCTGTGTCTTGCCTGTCTCATGTCTCAGCACGGCTCTTTCTGCCTTTCTGAGCCGGCAAGGGTTTGGGAACATCCCGTAGACCTGTTTGGGATTGTTGGTCCCAGCAAAAGATTATCCTACAGCAGCTCTTCAGCTTCCTAGGAAATGTGTTTTGTGGGGCATATGTAGTTCTTACGTAGTATTTGAAAGTGCTTTGAACAGAGGTGGTTTCTTTGTGCAGCTGCACTTGTGGTTATGTCATACGGGATGCATCTTTTCAGGAGCTACAACCCCTTTAGCTGTTCAGGCAATGAAAAAGAGCTGGTTCATGAATGTTACTGGCCTGCAGTGAATCTCAATGATGGTGGCAAAATGTCCAACTGGTTTAAAATTGGTAGGAACTGTCAAAGAGAAGGTTGCTTTGAATCCTTCATGGGATTTGTCCTGTCTCAGCTCAGCCCTGTTTCCCTGGAGAGCTGAAGGAGCAAGGTCCCCGCTGTCAGCATCCCCTGTGCCCTGTTATGCCAGGTAGGCTCCAGAGGTGGAAGGAAGGCTGCCTCGTGGTAGTGGTACAGCTCTGTTCACTTGCAGACCAAAAAATAGCCAGTAGGTGCAGTAGGGTACTATTTGTCCCCTTAATCAGCTGGGCAGAAAACGAAGCTCAAATTGACTTCACAGATTACTTGTAAAGGTGTTACAGAATGTAGCAGAACAAGGAGCTGGACCCAAATGTCCCACTTCCCCACTTCTTTAGCAGCTGTGGTCAGACTTAGTATGACTTCTCCTTTCAGATACTATGGGAGAGCCAGTTTCACAGGATAAGCATTCTGCATTCCTAACAGAGTTGAGTTTGTGATGGAGCTTGTTGCTTTTGTGTGAGGTAGCATTAGATAAGCAGCATCCAAAAGTTATGTGATGACTTTTAAAAGACAGTAATGATGTGAATTGTTAACTTGGGATCAGTAGCATGCCGAGAGTGTGCTAATTTTCCAAGGACTTAACCTCAAACATGATTACGAAGCAATTGCTTATAAACCCATTCTGAAATTGCTCTGTTAACTCCAGTCTCTTCTGTGTTTTAATAAATTGCTGTTCCTTTATCTCAAATGCGGGCTAAGAGCTCAGCTGAATTACCACAGCCTCTTTCTGTGTCATCTGTGTCGCTGCACATTCTGGTTCACAGCTGAAATAGTACAGATGCAGCAAATCAAGATTGAATTGTATTACCTGAGTCGCATAAGGAAGCTTGAATTATTCTGGACTGCAGCCAGAACTTTTAGCCATGTGCTTTCCTAAATATCAGTGTAAAATCATTAGTAGTTTAAAAAAAGTGTGTGTGTGTGTGAAGTGCCCTCATTCCCCTTTTACGTTTCAGGACAAGATGGGAAGGAGGGTTTCTGGGTTTGGGTGGGTTTTTGTGCTATGAGTAGCCTATCTGAAGGAAAAAGACCTTGTATCAAGGAGGCTTGTGTCTCTGTAAACCTCTTTTTTCTGTTCAGGGCTTACAGAGGCAGCAGGGTGCCTACTTCCTAGGCTAAGATGCAGGCATCTCTCCACTTTGACAGTCACGGGTCACTGTGGCATGGTACCCAGCTTTTGTGAAGCGTTCCAGATTCACTCCTCAACAAGAGATATACACGGCTGTGTTTCTGCACACCAGTTTATGCTGACTTGCCCAATTCCGAGTGTTTTGCTGCATCCATTGTGCTGTTGAGAAGCCGATAGCTCCTGTGGAAGAGCTCCTCTTTTGTGAGTGCAGCTCCCTTGGTGTCAATATTGGCCTATTTCTTACCTTTTCTCTTTTGTTTACTTTTACTCCATACTTACAGTCTAAAACTTGTCCTGGGAATGTATTTTTCTTTATCTAGTCTGGTAGAATAAATGGTGATGAAGATAAAGGTGTGGGTTTCCTAATGAGGAGGGAATGCAACATGTAAGAAATGAGATGTGTTTGGCAGTACCTGGACTTTTGATAGAGATGCGAGTGTGATACACAAAGCTAAGATGGCAGTAAAGACTTTTATTCTTCAATAGAGGGAGCTGCTTTAGTTTCCAGAGTGAATTCCGCTCTTTTCTTTTGTGTGTGAGGGCAGTGCTTGTGAGGCAAATTTGTTAGCCTGGAAAGTATAACACTGGGAAACATTAAAGAGTTGCAAGAAGGTACTACAAGGACTGCATGCTGAATTTAAAAATTAAAAAAAAAAAAAAATTAAGTGTTACTATACTGCTCCTACTGCAGCAATTTGACTGGCATAAATCTTGAGGCAACCCATAGAAGAGGCCCCAGATGGGCACCTGTTATAAAATATTACTGTGACTTAAAAAAATTATCAACGTGTTTTACATTCTTTAGAAAAAGACCTAGCCTTTCCCCTTACAGCATTGCAGTATAATGAAGTTAAATAATAAGCACCTCGGACAAGGTGTATGGGTTTGTGTGGTCACATTCTTGTTGGCTATACCTGTCTGCAGTCTGAAATCTTCCTTTAATATGTGATTGAAGTGTGCGTATGTGTGTACATATGTATACTTATAAACCTATATGTAGACCTAGATGGCAGGAGAAGGGGATAAACAGCTTTTGGCAAACCTTGCTTCCCTGTCTAGTAGTCTTCATCCTGTAGTGATGAAGCATCTCATCCCTTTCTTAGATCTGGGATGATCAGTTATGGCCAATTCTTTATTCATTGCTCCTGGACTCAAAAACAATGTACACAAAGATAGAAATTAATCTATTTTCTGGAGAACAGAGGAGATATAGTGAGAAAGTCTAGTTGAAGTGCCCCTGACCCTCAAAACATTTAGCAGTTAGACCACAGCAGGAAAAGAGACACCACATAATTCAAAATGAATCCTTCAGTATTTGATTGTGAAGAATGGCATTGTCACATTCCCGGTATGCCTTCAAAAGAAATTTAGTCTAGACTTTTTTCCATATACCGAATAGAAGCATTCATTTCCCTTCCCCATCTCCAGCTGATCTATTTAGACTCCAAGTGTTATTTACTTTTGTTTCCTGAATTTATTTTCTTCTGGTTTAGCAGAAGAGCTGGCAAAGTGCCATGTTCATATTGATTTATTAAAAAAGAGAAGAAAAAAGAAAATGAATGCAATTGAGTATCCAGCTCTGCTGGAATTTATTTGTGGTGTCGGTGAACACTTCTTTGTTATAAATAAGATCACAGGTTCTTTTAAGATAACACACTTCAGCTACACATTTTTCTCTCCAGCAGCAAAGAATCTTGTTTTCAAAGGGGATAGGAGAAATATTGGGATTGAGGACTGTGGAGAACATGATATACATTGTAAAAGGCCTGTAAAACAAATTAATTAGACTGACTGTGGGTAGAGTTGTTTTTCCTCAGAATGTCTCATCACGGGGCTTTCTGAGTATTTTCTGTGAAGTGCTCATCACCTTGCAAGTTCAGGTCTAAATTTCTGCTATGGAATTTTTCAAAGATCTAGAATACCTGCTGGTGAACAAGAGGAGCATCTGCAAACAGCTGTATTCTTTCATTTTTCTCCCTATTACCTGTGCCCTTTCTATTCCTGAGCCATGGCTGTTCCTACGCTTTCCTCTTTATATTCTGTTGCCATGCAATACTGTTTGTGTCCGAGATGCTGCCTTGCTTGACCTTTCATTTGCCTTCATCATCCTGTGCGCCGAGTAATTGTCATCCCATGCCCTGGGGCTTCCCCAGTCCCACCGGTTTAAAGTTTCTAGCACGCTGTTACCTGTACTGTGTTACTTCCATTGTGAGGAAACGTGGCCGAATCTTCATAACGCAGTTCTTTCTAAAGAAAAAAAAGCAAAAGCTTTCCTTTTGCTTCACTGAGTTCCCCATGTGTGAGCCTGGTTCTCTGCAGCTCCTGTCATTGGAATGGACTGCTGGTGTTTCTCCATCTCATTGATTCTCCATCTCAATTTGAAATCTTGCTTGGGGAGGGAAAAAGAAATTCTTCAAGTTATGGAGTTCTGTTGTCAGGAGCAGTAAAGCACTTGTGGTGGGATTGATGTATCAGAGGCTGGCTGATAACGCTGTACTGAAGTAAGTCTTTTGATGCTAACATCTGTTCTCGGTTTTGTTTTTCTTTGCCCTCTTGTTTAGAATTTGGAATGGTTTCCCTGATATTTTCCGCAGCATTGGCCTACTTCCCCTCACGCCCTCCATTCCCTCCCAGCGTGGCTGCGGCGAGTCAACGGCTCAGCTACAGGAGAAGTTTTTGCCGACTCTTAAGGTAGGTCCTCCTTGGGTTTCCACTTCAAAGCAGATCAGCACCTAAATAAATAAAAACAAGCATGCTTTAATCTTCTTATTGAACAAAAAAGTTGGTTTGTAGTGCTTTTAAACAAAATCAAATTAAATATTAATGCTGAGACATAAAAGGATGCTAACTGCTAAAAAGCAGACATTAAATTTTAAATCACTGGGTATATCTCAAGCCTTCATGCCAGAGTCCATCAGAACCAACACTGCTTTAGTCATCCTGTTAGCGTGGCTTTTCTCATGCAATGCTTCTGTTCCATCAGGTTATACAAGATTGTTAACAGTGTGCGTACTGCTAGGTGTGAGATAACAATTAACAACACTGGGCATAACTAACTAATAAGCTGCTTTCTTCCATGCTTATTACATTAGAATGAATTTGGGGTTTGCTTGTCATTCAAAGGAGTCTCTAGCTGCTTTTATTCAGCTGTGGGAGCAATGAATGAACTATCTGAAACCATTATATGGTCTATTAAATCTCATTAATTGTATGTTAAAATATGAAGTGGGGATAGGAGAAGTGTCTCCAGATGTGTTTCTGGGCAGGTTCAAAGGTGAATTTCCTTTAAGTTTTGGGTTTTAAAAAAAAAAAAGTTATAAAGAAAGTGACATCTCCAGCTTTGCAGCTTCTCCCACTTGGGCTTTTTTGGTAAGACACAGTCCTGTCCCACAGTGTTTGTACAGTGTCTTGTGTAATGGGAATCTGATCTCAGAGGAACAGCTAAAACAACTGTAAAATTAGTGCTGAATAGTTGTGAAGGCCTGTGCCCTGTATGTGATACTGCACAGATGAACTTCCTGGGGCAAAGAAGAACCACTGCCGTGGTGCAGAGTATGGCTGACTTCACTGGAGAGCTTCAAACTCTTGCTGTAATTGTTTCTTGGGTGATGTAGAGATAGGAGCTGAATCTGCGTACAGAGGGCTGCTTGAAACTTGATAATTGTGGAGCTTTAGGCATTTAGTTATTACAGACCTATTGTGGGCTGTACTTTCTAAAAGTGTATTTAAAGCCAGCAAAAACAACTCATTCCTTGTTGTCATTGGGTTTTTTCCTTTGTTTTTGGAGGCTTTTGTTTCAGTTTGGGGGAGTAGATAGTTGACAAGATGCTGAATCCTATGTGTTCATCCAGGAGCAGGCTGGCAGTTGGAAGAAGGTGTGAGTATAGCTGGCTGGTTAGTCTACAAAGTGACCTACTCAGGATATGAAAAAATAGCAATTCCCGTAAGGACACTTAGCACTCACAATAACGCTGTTACGCACCCAAGCTGTAGTGTGCGGTGAGACCCTGCCTGAGGGCTGTGTTGTAAAAATGTTGCTGTTGAACAGAAATCCAACCAGCAACTGACTCTGCAGGTGAAATAAAATTTCTGTTGACAGTACTCCATTTGGGAGCTTTATAGCCTTTAGATTCCTTGTTCAAAGTGTTGTAAACGGTGCACCTGAGATACTGGTAAGGTCAGGAGATAAACAGCAAAGCTGGCTTACTATTCACAATCAATGAAACTTAAGGAAACAAACTGGACGCTTAAATAATGAGCATAGTTTATAGTGTCTCCAAGAACCAAGAGGTTTTTTAAAATGCGGTCAGGTAGATCATTATATCTCCCTTCCCTCTGGTCTTTATGCATTCTTCCATGCTACCCGTTATCAAAGGCACTTCTTCATTCCTCTGTACATGAAACAATCAACAGTTCATCATTAAACCACTTATCTTGGGGATCCTTTCAGCAACAATCCATCAAGCAAGGGGGTTTTATAAAAGAAAATGGTATCTGCCGTGCTTCAAGAGAAATCCATCATCTGGTTCGTTAGGCTTCTAAGCTCTGTTGCCTGCCTAATCTAGGCTTCATAATTCTTGGCACAGAGAGTCTTTCTTTTGACTTAATGGTGTAGACTGAAGGTATTCAGCTGATGAGTACCAGGAAATCATGATTTCCCCTTTATTGCAGACTTACCCTCTGGTATGAGAACTGTGTGTAAAGCATTTAGAATGTGTGTGAGCTGGTGGGCTGACCCAACTATGAACCAAAAAACACTCATGAGAATTGAGATGTTCATCATTTCCCTCTTCCCTTCCCCAGGCTGCACTTTATTACTTCAAAATAAAGCTGCGTAGCATAACTTTACAACTCAAGTAATTGACCTTTTTCCTTGGATGCCCAAAGGGATCCATCACATCCTTGCAACTCTCACACTCCTTCGTGCCTTCAGCTCCTTGAGCAGTCGTCTTCATGAGCTGCTTGTTGCAGAGTTGTATTATAAATATCTTCTTAGGGTCAACCGTCCCCTGTAGGCCATTTTTTTGGGACTTGCTTAGGAACTTGATTCCTCCTTCTGATTTGGAGAATTCCTGCTTCTGGCAGATTCTAACAATTAACTGATCTCTGGTTATCTCCTGATACCAACTCTCTCAGCCTGCATTGGGAGACGACAGATTAGTCATGGTTTGGGAGCTAAGCCCAAATCTTTTAACAGTCTATCACACACTGTGACAAGTATAGTTTGAATTTCCATTAGAAAAAGCATGGTGCCCTTTCTCAGTTTCTTGGGTGAAGCAAATATGACTTTTTTTTTCCCTCCTTTTTCAGAATACGCCACAAATTTCCATGGGGAAAAAATCTAACACAAGTAAATAGTTGATAAGATAAATGCTGCATTAAGAAAATGTGTCTTGATTTTTGCTTTGAAGTAATTGGATGCTTTTAGCTGGTTACGTGCCTTTTATATTTTCAAGGGACTAGGTAAGCAATTTTGAAATTTTGTAATAGGGTTTTTGTTCATCATTATTTCTTTCATGAAACTTTCATATGACATCACCATCCAGTGATGGAAGCTGCTCAGAGTGTGCCTGATGTTAATAGGTGCTGTCAAAGTTATTCTGAAAATGGTAACTGACTTTGACGGGGCTCCCCTCTGAACTAGCCTGTCATGTGGATTCTAGTGGCATTAAGTAGGTTTCTGAAAAAAACAGAAGAAAAAGCCGATTGGTATTCCAGCAGAATGGTTTATCAGAGGCTAATGCTGATATCCTGTCATAAGGGCTGATACGCTGGAAAACAGTGTGGGTTCACCAACTGATGGTGTGACAGACAGCACATTTTTCTGTTTTCTGTGGAGCAATTGCAAAATTGCAAAAACAATACAAGTGACTGGAGCCATGAAAAGCGGAGCTGCTGCTTAAGATGTATGTTTCAAATAGCTTTAGCACTTAATGTAGCCAGCACTACAATTGCTGGACAAGCGGACAGAATGATGTCTGGTGATTGGTGCCGCTTTGTCACTGCCATGCACCCTTTCTCCTGGTCGGCTTCCTTATTTTGGAGACTAGTCAGGGTGGCAGCCTCCGTCACTGGAGGATGTCATCATGCAGAGCTGGTTCTTTAATGTTGGGACTAGGAATTGCGTGTGGCACAGAACAGCTACCCCGTGTGCCAGCCTGTCTCGTTGCTTGAGTTACAAAAGACTGTTGTGGTTTAACCTGGCAGGCAGCTAAACACCGCACAGCCGTTCACTGACTCCCCCCGCAGTGGGATGGAGGAGAGAATTGGAAGAAAAGGTAAAACTCGTGGGTTGAGATAAAGACAATTTAATAGGACAGAAAAGAAAGGGAAAATAATAATAATGATAAAAGAATATACAAAACAAGTGATGCACAATGCAATTGCTCGCCACCTGCTGACCAATGCCCAGGCAGTTCCCGAGCAGCGGCCATGCCCCCCCTGGCCAACTGCCCCCATTTTTTTTTTTGTTCAGCATGACATCATGTGGTATGGAATATCCCTTTGGTCAGTTGGGGTCAGCTGTTCTGGCTGTGTCCCCTCCCAGCTTCTTGCGCACCCCCAGCCTCCTTGCTGGCGGGGCAGTATGAGAAGCTGAAAAGTTCTTGACTTAGTGTAAGCACTGCTCAGCAGCAACTAAAACATCAGTGTGTTATCAACATTATTCTCATCCTAGATCCAAAACACAGCACTATGCCAGCTACTGGGAAGAAAATTAACTCTATCCCAGCCAAAACCAGGACAAAGACTTACACGGCACAGGAGATCTTGGTCAAGTAAGTTACAAAGTACTCACCCCCACCAAAAGCAGCTCTTTAATGAAGGCAAGGTTCAGATAGCCAAAGATTTTGAATATTGAGCAAGTGTTCTTTTGGAGGAGTGCATTCAGATTTGTTCTCCCTTTGCAATCTACGACATGGCTATATAATGTCCATGCAAACTGGGCGCTTTCCCTTTTATTTTATTCTACAGATGTTGAGTTAGCTTTTACATGGATAGTATTAAATAGCATCAGAAGACCTCCCTTAAAAGATGCCAAGATGATACAGATAAGAGTATGGCATTATTAAGAGAGGAAAAAAGTTGTCAGTAAGACAGCAAACACTTTAGAATTCAGAGAAATATAAGCAGCATGTGGAAGAGCTGAAAGTTTGGAAGTTGTTTTTCTTTGCATTAAAAAAATAAATCTGACATGAATGATGCTGAAAGAGGAGGATATATGCATATGATAGAAATGTGTTATTCAAGAAGAGGATGTGTGAAAAAGAACAGTGCAAAAAAACGCTGGCTGGTGTGCTGTGCATGGATCTTCTAGGGAGTAAAACAGCATAAGCTGCAAACCTCTTGAGTGTTTTGGAGAGTATTTGAAGCTCGTTGCCTCCGTCTTGGCTTTAGTAACTATGTGCTATCAAGTTGCCGCTGCATGCCAAGGAACTGGTACAGATCAGGATCAATTTTACGTAAATTCTTTGGGAATGGGGGGAGCCACATTTTCTGGTTACACAGATATCCCATGGAATAACCTTGGAATCACCATAAAATCTCTTCACTTTAAATATTAGTGTTGCAGAGTCCAAAGTATATTTTCTGTTTTCATTCCCAAATTGAAGCCTTTTTGAGGTAAAGTTGGATGTCTCTTAGCAAAGATTTTGCTTTTGCTTTCAGTTACGGTGGGTGGGGGAAATTGGTGTTTGTCTGCCAACTCCTGTTTAGCTGTGTACGATGAAGATGATGACACAGCTTTGACTGCTTCATCTTCACTGAATACTAAAGGTTGAACAATTTTAATTGGGAGGAAAAAGCAAACACGTTGACTGTTTAGAGCAGAATATTATACTTGTCTGTGTTTTTTGACACTTCAAACTGTCAAAATTTTCCACTCTTGCGACTGTACCCATCTCATTCCCAGAGCTCTCCCTGCCTTTCACCAAAATAAAGAGAAGTAAGAGTTTTTTTTAAAAAAAAAAAAAGTACAGTTCAGAAAGTATGAATTTCTGATTTTATTCTTGAAATATTCTTTTTGTCATTTAAATTAGTGCTTATTGTTCCTAACATACTCTTAGGCTAAGTACGTTGCCCATGCAAATGCAGAAGAATTGCTTGCGGAAATGAGAAACATATGAGCCCAGCATGTTACAAAAATCTTTGAACTATGTGGAGAGACGGCTTTTTTTATTATCACAGTGCTAAGGCAGTAACATCTCAGCCACTGGAATTTCACTGACATGGCCGGATACCTTTCTTGGTTTTCCTGGCTCACTCCTTCAGACCTCTGCTATTTCTCTTGATGGGCAGAATACGGATTCTGGGGTGTCATTTACTCTAGCAGCTAATCTTGGTGCAATTTCTAATATAAGCTGCAGCTAATTGCATATGTTTTGTCTTCACAGCAATTTCCGATTCTTGATGATTGCTTTAGCCTATGCTATACCACTGGGTGTTTTCTCTGGCTGGTCTGGTGTTCTGGATTTGATATTAACTCCAGTTCATGTAAGCCAAGTAAGTATCTCCTGACTGATAATCAGCAGCTATTTTGTAAGCGGCATGTTTTTATTTTGCATTAGCATACAGTTTTATCAGGTTTGTACGTTTAAGCTGCTATTAATACATATGGTTCACTTTTCTCCTGAAATTTTAAACAAAATAAACTGTAGCTTTGGCATCCCAAACTGTAACGATTCTCCTTGCTGACTCTCCACCAGCGGTGGGTATTTTCAGATCTGCACAAGAAGGAAGAGGCAAGTAAACAAACAGGAGTATTGTTGGCTGCTGCACCTTTAGTAAAAGAAAATAATGTTTACCAGGTGGAAAAGATGAAGTGGGGAGAAGAGGATTTCTAAGCTTTTGATAGAGTATTATAAAAATCCAGAGGACATTACTCAGATTCTATAAAGAGAGGTCACATTTAGGGCATAGGCTACTTAGTCATACTTTCTTTTAGTGAATTTATTTCCTTTTGAATATCACAGAAAAAGTCTTGCACTTCAGATTGTTGTCGGGGGCTGTTGCTAGCAGTTTGCAGCTCCCGCACACCATTTGTTTTGAAAGTAACATCTTATCTTGTTTTCTCAGCTTTAACACATTTCTCTGTTTTGTTTTGGTTTGTTTGTTTGTTTTTTTCCTGTCAGGTAGATGCAGGCTGGATTGGATTTTGGTCTATAGTTGGAGGTTGTGTTGTTGGCATAGCAATGGCAAGGTAGGAATAATTACATGTCCTCCATTTCTTCAACTGTGATTGTCATTTAGCTTATCCTTGTAATAACATAACTTGTTTTCTCTCATCTTCTAGATACTTGAAATGGAAAAAACATAGTTCTGGGGTTACGATGCATTTCTTCTAGAGCAATGATTTGTATATTCCATGTTAGTGGTCACTGGGGGTTGAGAACTCCACATGCATGTGCCTCAATTTGGCAAGTCATACTGTTACTCCTGACAAGTGCTTCCTGTATGCTCCTTTTAAGCACAGTTCTTGTGAATTCAGCTGCCTGGTATGAGGGAGAACCCGCTGTAGCACATTTGGAAAGCATTGAAGAAATTAGTGTCTGTCTCCTTCCATCAGTGCTTTTGGGCATATTGATTCCCGAAGGGATATTGGGAATGTAGCACAAGCAGCCTACCCACAAAAAACGTTTCCTCGACAGAGAAGTAAGTCTGGGCCTGTTTTGGCCAGGTTGCTGGATTCCTATATGGCCTAACTATTTTTTGCAGTACTGCTATGGGTGGTGTGGTTGTACCTGTGGTTTTTAAATTTTTAGACACAGCGCGCTCTGGCCATCATGAATGCTGATGACATGGGGAGTGGAAAAGCAAGGAATGGATTGCTCTTCCAAAAGGCTGCTGCTTTTTCTTTACTGAGGGTCCCTTTTTATAAAAAAAAAACGGGGGGGGGCAGGAAGAAAAAGTCTTTTGGGAGGTACTAGAGCAGTGAGTTTATAAAACTGATTAAAACCAATCACATGTTCCCCTTGCATCTGGTGGATATCAAAGCATTGTCCTGGCTTCTTTATGTCCACTATTTAGACTCCAGTTCTGCAATGAGTTTAGCACAAG
>VYZW01051266.1:3550-16756 GCA_013401315.1 Balaeniceps rex
GGCTGTTTTTTATAGCTGCATTATATCCACCTATATTGGAGGCAGTCTTCATTTGATCAAAAGGAGACAGTGTCATGATGCCTAACAAAAACATTAAAGTGAATGTCTTACACTTTCAGAACAAAGGTATGCNGTAAAAGACAAAGTAATAGCATAACAGAGGGAAAAAAAAATGATGCAATCTGCAGCCACAAAATAACCTATTTTTAAATTAACATACATCTAAACACCCGCGGAGCTAAAATGGCCTTTTGAAATACATACTAATGAAATTAAAACATTTTTAAAAATTAACTGTATAAAATTGCACTACATTCTATCACAGCTATATTTCGTACCTGCAGAGAGCTTTGTTTTACTAGTAATTTATGGTTTAATATTCTGTACAATTTTAAAATGCTACTACAATTTATTTCTCTGGTCTGGGCATGTGTAAGTGGAAACTCCTCTACCAAAGTACTTGCAAAGTCAGCACATTCAACTAGACATGTAACAGTGTGAGGTAAGAACAGTGGTAAAACTAAACTGATGATTGAAACTCTTCAAAATATCTATTATGACAAGCACAAATATTCAAGAACGAAAGAAGATATAGCACTCTGGCTGCACACACTACAACTAGCTGTAAATGCTCTTCTCCAAATGGTGATCTCTCACTGAAAGAGCAGAGCATGTTCTGGTTGTGAAAGTAGGTGGATATTTCTCATTATAGCGTCTGTCTCCTTTCTTATTTGTTGCATGATTCAGAAGATCATGCAGATCAGAATATCAGCTTCTAAAGTTCTGATTTACAAGAATTTTGCCTTCTCTTATATTCCACAGAAATGCTACCTTTTCATTAAGAGGATAAGAATAGACATTATTAGATAGACCCAGGGAACCATTTAACACAGCGGATCAGGATCTGAGCACAGCTGAAAACAGGTGTCTAGGGAAGAATATTAGAACAAGGACAAATATCTGACACTTCCTCTAAACCAGCTTCTAAAGAGACCTTCTCAGCCAGAGGTAACCTCTAAGCACTCAGCAAACCTCCACAGTTTTCTTCTCCACTATTTTGTCCGTTTCCCTCTGAGCCCAAGCAAGCTTTTAGCATCCACATCAACCTCTGGCAAAGAATTCCACAATTTAACCTCACACTGCATAAACACCCATCTACTTTTTATTTTGAATTTACTATCACCTAGCTTCATTTCATGCCACTTCATCCTGAACTGGAAGAAAGAGTGAGCAATCCATTCCTATTGGCCATCCCCATGTGATTCAGAGAAGAGCTGTCTCACCACAATAGCGTTTCTCAGTTCTTTACCACCCATCCCTTCTATGGAAGATTCAAGCCTTATTTTAAGGGTGCTGCTGTCCCAACAGTTCCTAATGCTGTCATGCTGGCAGATCCATTGTGCTTCCCACCTACACCCAGACTCATGATTGTCTGCTGATGTGGCCTGCTGTAGAGGGAACACGAATCTGACAAATCTGAAGTTCAATGAGAACAACCATCAGGAAATTCAGAAGAACGATTCAGCAACAGCACCTGGTTAACGTTTTATCTTGCAGAATTGTAACAGCCCCATACTTGTGCAATCTACCATGCAATACTATTACGTGGTTCTCCTCTCACCGCAGGGAACAGACCCTGTTTCCAAATTAGAGTATAAACAGGCACTACACTAAAGGAACAGGATCAAAGGCTGCACAATCAAACAAGGTATCAAAAGCTCTCAGGCATTAACACAAAGAGCAATGACCGTTACCGATGTCATCATCACAGCATTATCCCTTCCCATGAAGTCCTTACTGGGAAGAAAAGCATTTAACTGACAGTGAAATCAGGATCCTGACGTGCTAAGAAGCACCTTAGGAACATTCTGTGGGTTAACCCCTAAGCACCATACAGCGGCTCACTCCCTCCCTCCTAGGGAGATGGGGAAGAGAATAGGAAGAGTGAAAGTGAGAAAACTTGTGGGCTGAGATAAAGACAGTCTAACAGGTAAAGCAAAAGCTTCATGTGCAATCAAAAGCAAAGTCATGAATTCATTCACTACTTCCCATCAGCAGGCAGGCGTTTAGCTGTTTCCAGGAAAGCAGGGCTTCATCATATGTAACAGTTACTTGGGAAGCCAAACACCGTAACTCTGAACATTCGCCCCTTCTGCCTTCTTTCCCCCAGCTTTTATTGCTGGGCATGACATCATACGGTATGGGATAGCCCTTTGGTCAGTTGGGGTCAGCTGCCCCAGCTGTGTCCTCTCCCAGTTTCTTCTGCAACCCCAGCCTGCTCGCTGGCAGGGCAGTGTGAGAAACAAAAAAGGCCTTGAATGCTGTGTAAGCGCTGTTCAGCACTAGCTAAAACATCGGTGTGTTATCAACACTGTTTTCATCACAAATCCACCATACCAGCTGCTATGAAGAAAATTGCCTCTATCTGAGCCAGAACCAGTATGCAGTATTGTGGTGAGAACGTACAAGACAGTCAATGCTACTCAGACAACTTGTAGTCCAAGAACATTTTCCGTAGATGCCTATATATTGATGGACAAGCAAGGAGGATCCAAATTTCACCTTGATTAGATACTTAACAAACGTAAGTAAATTTCATATAATGTAAAGTATTATCAACAGAGTCAGAAATAAACATTTCCTCTCAAACATACCTCTTGCTACCTGATTGCGACATGCACGAAGGGACTGAAAGAGGCTGAAACCATCAATTGTCACAATTGCTGCTGGGTACAAGATACTTAGTTCTTCATTCTGTGGAAGAAAATGAGAGAAGGGAGACAAAAAAAAAACCCTCACTATTACTGTTGTAACAGCTTCTTTTCTAGCTTTTTATACTATTAACTACATTAAGATGAGTATTACATCCAGAGACTTAATATCTAACAAGCCCCAGGCAACAGAATAGGGCAAAACTACAGAAATTCAGTATTAAATTCTCCAATATATGAATAAGTTATTTAGGCACATAATTTTATATTTTTATCTTCTTCCAGTGACTTTTATGTTTGCTTAATATATTTTATGGCGTAGGGAGAAAACACAAAGTTACAGCAGCTTGTGAAGGCCACAGAAAAACAGGTTTATCTAGAATGCAAGCATCAAGGTTTTATGAGCCAAATTCTGAAACTGGATTAGCACCTGAATTACCACTTGGGCACATAAATGCTAATTTGGTGATACAAATTCAAGATTCCAATTCCTTAATGCTTCTGTATTTCAAAACCGATCCCAAAATGTCACGCTAAATCACATGAGCATTTGTATAAAGCAAACTTGGAAATTTCTGTAACTTCATTAGTTTTCTACATAAAGCATGCCAACTCAGCCAAGAGCAAAGAAAGCTGGCTTTTCTACTAAATAGCTTGAGCTCTACAAGAGCCTTCTCTCTGCAGGAAATACTCATAATGACATGCAGGTTCCTAGCACTATCTCCTATAAAGATTGTTTTAATTTTCAGCCATCTTCTCTGTGAAATAATTAAGATAAGTTCTTATGAATGAGTACATACAGCTCTTCGCGCCTGTCACATTGCATTTTCTCCTTTCATCCATACATTATCATATTTTGTGCACATTAATGAATAAACAGGAAATGAATGAAGCCTTCCTTTGCAAGGTTATCACAGAGAAAAATAGAACAAATCTATAGAGCTAACTAAATACTCTAAAAAATAAAAAGAAATTGTGAATCCTCAAACTATACTGGCATGAATACTTCTAAGAACAAGAAATCCAGTCTCTTGTTCTAAGAAATTGTCCACCCATCAAAAACTGGACATAGAGGATTCACAGAGAAGACTCCCTTCCATACCCCATAACACTGCCACTTCGCTTTTGAAATAATCTGACAAAACCTGTTCTGTGACACCAGGATGCCTGGGAATTTCATAGGTTCTGCACTTAAGCTGTAGAACAGGATCTTCATTTAAAAGCTGTGCAAGAAGCAGTACGCCACTCTAGGAGAGAAAGAATAATGGGCATGAACATTTCTGTCCCTTTTCTTAGGGAAGGCAAAAAGCATTATCTGCAGAAACAGAAGTTTTATAGAAATAGATGTTTATTACAATAGCTTGCCTGTGGACCTGCCATGCTGAGAAACATACCTCAGTGTAAAAACGAACATAGCCAGAGGTGAAGCCGACGACAATGCAGGTCCAGTCAGGACGGCCTGTGGAACTCCTGTTTCACAAAGATATACTAGAACTTAAAAACAAATCCTGCTCTAAGCTGTAGACATACAAAAGTGTAATGTAAGGAGACTGATGATGCACATACTTAAGAATATCAATCCTTACCTCTTCTGACTTGCCAACGGGATACACAATACACTACTCACACATTCACTAGAAACAGAAAGATAAAACTAATAAGTATATTTTTTTCTCCAGTTGTGCAATCTTGCTCTACACAAGAAATCTTGCTAAGTTAGCATTTTTAATATTTTATCATTAATGCAGCACACAATTTATCAAATTCATACTAAAAAGGCAAATAACACCCTTTCATTTTAAAGACATTTTCAATAATAAGTTCAAGAGTGCCCAAATAGATTGCAAGAGTGCTTATTACATCTTGTCAACGTTGTCTTTCATCATTCACAGACTGATTATTCTGCCAGTACTCTTCAGTAAAGATTCAAGTTAAATCTCATGTACCTAAAGGTAAATAATTTTTTTCTGATCTGTAATGATATATCAAGAACCACCACTTTTTTAAAAACCAACTGAACTATACTTATCAAAATAAATTGCTGAAATACATTATGCAATTAGGTAGATTTTACATCCATTGCATTTTACCGCTTTATAATTTGAGAGCATTTGAAGAGCTAACGGTCTTCCCAGTTAATGCAGTAACTGAGCACACTCAATGCATGGCAGGCAAAGCATGTGGAACGCAAGCAGATGAGCAGGCCTCAATATCTCAAATCAAAAGTTATTTAACTGTTACCATGTTAGAAAGTTTTACACTGTCTGGGGAAACAGAAGCAGTACAAAGGTTTTATGAAAGAGCATATAAATTCAAGACGACATCCCAAATAGCACTTAAAGCATATATATACCCGCAATACTGTTGATTATTTGCACTTCAGGTCACCTCCATTTCCCAAGGGGTGACTAAATAATCAGGCTAGACAACTGCAGAAAAAAAAGCTTTCTAAATGCATGTCTGACATGAATTTCAATTCAATTACAACTTCAAAGCAATGTTAAATATCTCAGTGAAATCTCATCTTCCAATAGCAAAGCTTAGCCACCACAGAACATTATCAGTTGAAGGCAGCTTTGGGAAAAAAAAAGAAGTCAAGTCTTTCAACAATGTGACAGTAATTGCCACCTTTACACTTCCACAGAAGTAGAACCCTCACCTACAGGAAACACTCGCAAGCCTTAAATCAAGATGTACTGAATATAACTGTGTCTGTCTAAAGAAAGCTACTTATTCCATATGATAGTGTCTCTTGGGGCTGTAACAGTAATAAGAAACCAACCCCCAAACAGAATTTCTTTTCCTTTTTTTTTAAGAAAAGATGACAGGGTAATTTCAGTGGTAGTAAGGGCGGGGGAGGGGGGGGAACCAAAACTTGAAGAGATGCAGATTAAACAGTTCAAATGCGTGGCAGCATGAGGTTTATAAAAAAGGATTATGATTTTTATAGATAGGAGAGAGGCTGATTAAGTCAACACCTCCTGTGGCATAACAGAAGGTTGAAGCCAATAGGGAGCATGTTCAAAGGCAGACAGCCACTCAAGGCTGCAAACTTAATAACGAAATGCAAAATCCTCTTCCATATGGGAGATTCGAGAAAGCATCTGTCTGGTTATTTGAAGACAGATAGAGCAGAAATATTGTATAAATACCAAACATATGACCAAAGCAAATTTTCCAAGTCCGCTAAATGACTTGGAGCCCAAAACCAGTTCTAAGAGTACAGATATTTAAGATATCTAAGATATTTACAGTGGAGGTAAAAAATGAAAAGCATAGATGAAGTTCACTGCATCTCAAAAGATGAACACTTTTTCTATCACATGAATGTTCCTCACTGTTTATAAACTGGAGTGACTTCTTGATCAGAGAGTGTCGTGGTTTAGCCCCAGTCAGCAACCAAGCACCACACAACTGCTCACTCACCCTCCCCCTCCCCAGTGGGATGGGGGAGAGAATCGGAGGGCAAGAGTAAAAAAACTCATGGGTTGAGATAAGAACAGTTTAATAATTGAATAAAATAATAACAATAATAATAATAGTAATAGTAATAAAAATTGCAATGAAAAGGAGAACAAGAGAGACAAACAAAACCCAAAAAGAAAAAGAAAACAAGTGATGCAACTGCTCACCACCTGCTGACCGATGCCCAGCCAGTCCCCGAGCAGCGATCACTGCCCCCCGGCCAACTCCCCCCAGTTTATATACTGAGCATGACGTCATATGGTATGGAATAGCCCTTTGGTCAATTTGGATCAACTATCTTGGCTGTGCCCCCTCCCAGTTTCTTGTGCACCTGGCAGAGCATGGGAAGCTGAAAAAGAAAGTTCTTGACTAGTCTAAGCACTACTTAGCAACAACTAAACCATCAGTGTGTTATCAGCATTCTTCTCATACTAAATCCAAAACACAGCACTATGCCAGCTACTAGGAAGAAAATTAACTCTAACCCGGCCAAAACCAGGACAGAGAGGTAACTATATTTGCTTGAGGTTTTGAAAATTAAAAGTATTTCTAAAACAACCTCATATGTTTCCACTTGCAACATCCCCTAACAAAACTTCAACTCTACTATAAAAGTAGATTTTCAAAAAGGGTACATAACTTTTTTTTTTTCTTCTAGAACAGGGATTTATAAAAAGCACGATAACCCAAATCTATTAAAATGTCTACATTATATGCAAATACACTGATATGCACACACAGTACCTCTGTTAATTTGTATGAACTTGTCCTGAGATACCACACTACGTACAAAGAGTGACCTTTGCCAACAATGTTTCTGAGCACCCAGGTTACTCCATTTGTTTTCAACATTAAAAGGCATAAGACCATGAATGCACTTGGATGAAAGAAAAAAAAAAAGTACAAGTAAAAAGCATATGCTGCTAATTATTAAATGTTAAAATGACATTTTAATCACAGTTGCATTTCAACACCTACCCTTCTTCAACATTCAGAGAGCCACTCCAACCGACAGCATATTGCATTTCCTCTTTTCCCTTGTCACTGTGCTTCCATTTAGCTGCCATTAAGAACAAAGACACCATCTATAAAGCTGTAATGTCTTGCATCTCATGGATGCAGTTCTACTCCTTATCCTTCTCTTCTGTACGATACATCCTACCACACTTAAGTACCAATTACAAACCTTGAAGACCATAAAAATAACACTACATTTTTTAGTGACTTCTCTAAAGAACTTCCATGTTTTCTTAGAAATTTACATGGAACAACATACTACTGAAATTCTGAAATGCCTAGTTTCATTTAAACAGATTTATACAGTAATATCTAATTCATCAAATTTTAAAAGGTTCAATTAATGTAACAGGGATCCTTAGGAGAAAAGTACTAAGCAAGGGCAAACTTCTTCTGGGATGATTACTGAAGATGAGCTTAAACAAAGAGAAAATTTTAATTTTAGCCCCCAAGACAGACATGGGAATCCTACACTAAATCTGACAACTTTTAATCATCCCATCATAACCAAGGTTAGAAAACACTACATTTTGTTATTCATGGGGTGCTATTACAGATGACATTTGACTGTTGAATCATCACCCAGGTGCCAATGGACAACTAATAAAAAAAAAGGCACATAACACTATTTGTTTGACATGTGAAACCTGAGACAGAGGGACACTTCTGCCATTGTGTGGTAAGTTGCCACTGTGCAGTTCAGCAGAAGCAGTTCTCCAGCAGGTGAGCTAAATCATCTCCTTATTCTTGATCCAACAGGAACTTTCTGAGAAACACTGCGATCTTTTAATTTTCTGTGAAAAATTAGTAACTAATCTACATCGGTTTTGGAACACACAACTTTGCAGGGAATGACACATGCAGCATGACAACTCAATGTAATCTGCCTAATTATGCAACTCTGAGCTTCAACAGCCTGTTTTTGTTTTAAAATGGTATAATATTCCCCATGTCAGGAGGTTTCCCTTCATCATGCTCACGTGCCACCAACTGCAGCTGTTAATAGCACCAGCACCCTAGGCAACAGCAAATATGTGAACAGCAGCTGGCTGATTGGTCTTCATATATTACTAAGGGTACCTTTAAAAGAGTTCTGAGCGCCCTGCTTTAGAGTAAAATATAAAGCCACTCATTTTTCAAGATGGAGAAGAATTTTCTATCAAAGGTGGAAATCTTAAAAAACAATCCACCTCAATACTCCCTCCTCCAAGTGACACTGGCTCAGTTAGCTCATTTTTTTCAAGGGAAAAGAAAAATAAAGTCAAATATTTAATGGCTAAAATTAATACAAAAGTTTTGTTTCACTTATTGAGCACAATTAATGTCAATATCTCTGGGATCTCAAACAACTGGGTAGTTACAGTATATATTAAATTTAATTATTCATGATAAGATAGTTTTCTCAGATCAAAATATAGCTGAGAAGACAACACAACTCACTTGCGAAGCAATACCTAGAAAATGCATGATGTGTACTATAAAAGACTTCAAAATTCTTGAAGGTACGACCTGGGGGTAAGCAGGTGGGGCGGGGTGGTGGACAATGACAACAACACAATCTTTTTGAACACAACATAATCTGATTACTATTAAATGTACTAGTACATATACTTAGTAGAATGTATACTTACACACTAAAAAGACTGCTTTCTGTTCATTAGCTATCACCATCAGGTCATTTGTTGGTGACAAGGACAACACACAGTCCTGAAGCCAGTAATTTCTCTGGTTCTTGGAAGGAGATTCCTCTTCTTCCTACAGGTAAAGCTTTAATCAACATATGCAACAATTTTTAAACACAGCAGCACTTGCAAGATTCGTGACAACCTTTTGGCTTGCCCTCAATACCAGTGCCAAATGGACTATTACCTATCAAGTCACTAGAGCTCCAACTTGCATGAAAAGTCATGAGAAATGCATCAACCTTGCACTAATTCTATCTGCGTGTTTACAAAACAGAAAACAAAGTACTCATCACTAACTCCACTCCTCAAAATCTTCTCCTTTCACCAAAGAGACACTAAAAGAATGAGACTTAAAGTTCTATTATTATTGATCAGAAACTGGAAAGAATCTCTTTAGTTATTCTCATTATAATCCATACTCAAAATAAACAATTTATCTAAGCTTTTACACTTACCAGCACTGAGTACATATACGCACATATGAAGAA
This sequence comes from Balaeniceps rex, assembly GCA_013401315.1. NCBI lineage: Eukaryota > Metazoa > Chordata > Aves > Pelecaniformes > Balaenicipitidae > Balaeniceps > Balaeniceps rex. The sequence goes on from VYZW01051266.1 coordinate 12,917, forward strand.
AGCAACTAAGCTGGCATTCACACTAAAGTCTCATGGTAACATGCAACAGGGTATCATCACACAACAAGGAACTTTACAAAGAAACAAATTCAAACTAAGCAGCGCCAAATTTTAAGGGTTTAAAGATGGGTAAGTTAGATACCATCATTACATATAAAAGCAAAACGATTGCATCTTTTTTTCCTCTGAGCAGCAAGCCAAATATTTGACTGAAGAACAAACACAGGCAGCTCCTGCTAATCACAGTTCAAAGGCAGAAAGTAGGTAATAGATTTTGAGCAGACTGCTACAAGGTCTCTCAGAGATGCTACTCCTGCTTTTTTAGCTCCATCCTCTTACCTTGATCACAGCGATAAAATCACTTTCCCCTGTCCAAAGTCTCCATTTTGATAGCCACATATCCAATCCTACCTCCTCCTAGTCCTCCAAAATACTACTCCATCCTCTACTATCTCAAAGCAGCTATACACAAACAAAAAGCCCAACTTCAACGTGATCATTTTCTGATCTGTGCAATTTATTCTGTTGTAATAAAGTTGCATGCACTTGAAAATACATACACCTTCTCCAGGCAGAAAAAAACTGTAGGAAGAATTTACGTATCATACTCATAATCAGCTATTAGTTATATTTATTTTCTTTCATAAGGTTGTACCATAAAAAGTCACTTTGTGCACGCAAGAATACCCTCTATGCCCATCATAAAGTCTACATTAGCACAGTACAAATAGTCAGCTACCTATCTTTGTCCACACTACCACTTGCTTTGTGCAAGACTACATCCTATTTTCATGTCATTTTTGCCTGTCGATGGATACCAAGTTCTATAACAACACATTTTCCCTAATTAATGACATTTTTCAAAACTTTTATAAAAAGGTGATGAAGTTGACTGGGATACTCATGACAACTTTAGCTCTTCATGACAGAGATAAACGTATCATGTGTAAAAACACATAACCAAAACCCAAAGAAAATCCTTTTAGTAATTTTTAATGTAATGATTTTCAAACTAAGGAAAAAGAAACAGAAATGAAAGGCTTCTCTAAGGATTAAAAGGAATTAGAATTATATCTCAGAGAATTTAAATGAAGTTATCTGCATGCATAAACAAAGAACTTGAAATCTAAAGACATAAAATATGGCCATCTTGTGTTAGTGACAAAAATAAGCTAAGAGATAAAACAGGAAAAGCACTGAACTTGTCAAAAGAAACTACTTTAAAAGGTGAAAGACAGAATGATTAAAATCAGCATTTAAGACAGGATTTCAACATCACCATCCCTACAAAATAGCTAATCAGTTCCATAAAAAGACACTTCATGGAAGAAAACTTTTTTTTTTTTTAAATTTTCAATGCCTTCTCAAAAGTTGCTATGTTCCACGAAATAGATACTTGTCCAGGTGACTTGAGTAATTCCAAGAAAAGATGTATTTTACACCAACTATAATGCACAGCAACCAACTGTTATATTATACTAATAATTCTCAACTCTGTACTAGACCGATGCACTCATTTTGGTGTGTGTTCAGACTTACAGACTCATGTATTTATATGCTTCTATACAGAACAACCTGTTTGCTGTGTATGACAGTTCTTTATTTCTGAAGAGTTTGACCTGGAATCACTAGCAACTTTGAAGGAACACAAGTAAGCAGAGAAGGAGGTCTTTAGCAAGAAGGGTGTGAACTACCTGGCAGAAGAGTTTGACATTTTAAAGAGTGAAAAAGACAACAATTTCAATTTAGCAACACCTGCTGGTTCTATCAAATTACAACATAAGTAGTAAACAAAGCATTTGTTTATAAATTCCTTAATGTTTATAACTTCCTTAATGAAGTGCGGCCCGAGAAACACACTCATTTCATGGCAATTATAGGGGAGCTGAATACCCATCCTACTTAAAAGTTTTCATACTCTTGTTATTCCCTGACATCAGTGTTAGTGATTCATCCCTGGGAGACACCATGTTTGTTTCAATTTGTTTCTCACTTCAGCTGAAAAATCTGTTTCCCTGCTGAAGTAAGTAGTTACAAGGATACTGCTCAACTCCTTGGGCATACTTCCTGCATGCTGAGATAAAGACAGCAGATAAGAAAGTTTTGTTAGCAAGGTGAGGTCTGGATTCCTCAGTCTACCCCCTTAGCTCTCTCTAACAGGCAATTAATCAAGCAATTCTGTTCAGATGATTCATTCAGGTGCAGAGGATTTCTACACAGACAGCTTCCCTAACATTTTATGCAAGTCAGCTAGCAGCTAGAAGTCTCAGCCTCACCAACAATTATAGACTAGCCAAGTTATTCTTAGCTGAACTAGTTGGAGAGAGGGATGTTTTTTCCCCTTTAAAGAGCAACTGTGCTGCCCCTTCCTACATATGTAATTTGACCCCTCCTGTAACATTATCTGCACATCACAACATAAAAGGAGTACTACGTGATCATTAGAAAGATGCTTGTGTCAGTGGTTCATGATTTAGGAGTCTTTGATTTATATTAATTCATGGTAGATTATTATAACTTCACTGCCATGCCTCACTGTCTCTGGCTAGCTATATGACAAAAAAGACAATCCCAGCTGCAGCAGCACAGAAAGATGTGTGTATACTCTAGTGAGAAAAAACCTACAGAATACAAGAATATGAGTAATTATCACAATAGGTTGCATCCAAGCTATATTTAGAAACAATTACAGGAGCAAGGGACAAACAAGCAGTCACATTTAAAACACTGGTCAAGATCCTTCTTGCCCAGGTGATAACTATATAAAGAAAAAAACCCACCACACACCAAAACAAGTGGAAAAGTCTTTTAGAATAGGCAAGTTAGCAGTGAAAACTCATATATATGAACTTACAGGTTCTTGCAATTCTGCTTCATCCCAGGCTCCCCAGCCACCATCTTCCCAGCTTGTTGATTTGCCTGCTTTAAGCAAAAAAAGATTTGTCACATGAGTACAGCATAGGCAGTGAAAAACACAATCAAAAAGGATTGCTAGTGGTTGTTTTCCTCTCCTCACCAACGCACTATAACTTCGTTTATGTCAGATACTAAACAAGCTCTACGGAAAGAACCATGAAGTAGTAGAAATGGCTGTCTTATTTCCCTGTATTTACTTCCATTTTTGACACTATGGAAAAGTAATAACAGAAGATGTAACCTAAGTACAAATTGGAAACAGGTGTCAAATTAATTCTGACAGACTGCATCTAGAACTCACGGCAAGTAACATCTTTCAGTGCCTGGTATAACAAACACATCATTGATCCTTCAACAGGGCCTCTCTGGACTTTACTAGAACAAATTATTCAATGAAATTTGTCTTTTCTCAGTTTCTCCACAGCCATTTCAAGAGAGCCAAGACATATTTCTAGTTTTATACAGCAAGCTGAACCAAAGAGTGAGGGCATAAGGGGGGGAAACCCTGCATGCCCACTTGACAAAAACTTTCTCCAGCGGGTACAGAGACCTAATACCTCACTGCAAAATTTAAGCTTTAGCTTGATTTATCTAATTGTTACTACTCCAAAGACAACAAAAGCCCCATCTTGTACATATCAGGCAGCTACACAGGGAAAGTAAGGGGACAGCTGTCTCTCTCCAACCCTTCAGGACTTTATGTACCTGTCCCCAGACATCTTACTAAGTGACATAAGAAGACCTGTAACACACCACAAGAACCACATATGCACAATTTTATGAGAAGTAGTAAGTATAATACCTTCCTTTCCATAATGATGGATTTTGGATTGGTTTAAGTCAATTGCAGGATCAGCCAGTAGCAACATAAGTTCATTTTAACGAGACATGGAAATTCATGTGTGACAACAAAACACCTGAGCC
>VYZW01051266.1:20522-67720 GCA_013401315.1 Balaeniceps rex
CAGCGACGTGCAAGAAGTTGGGAGTGGAAAAGGGACAGCTAACCCCAACTGATGAAAGGGCTATCCCATGCCATATGATGTCATGCCCAGCAATAAAAACTGGGAGAGAAGGGGAGGGGGGAAGGGAAGGAGGGAGGGAGAGGGGTGACATTCAGAGTTATGGCATTTGTTTTCCCAAGTAGCTGTTACACGTGATGGAGCCCTGCTTTCCTGGAGATGGCTGAACACCTGCCTGCTGATGAGAAGTAGTGAATGAATTCATTATTTTGCTTTGACTGCATGCAGAGCTTTTTCTTTACCTGGTAAACTGTCTTTATCTCAACCCACACATTTTCCCACTTTTACCTTTCCAATTCTCTTTCCCATCCCACCGTAGGGGGAAGTGAGCAAGCAGCTGTGTGGTATTAGCTGCCTACCACAGTTAAACCACAACACTTAACTGCATGGATGTAGTTTGTTGGGTTTATGATCTCATGTTTCCCATCCATGCTTTAAGAATTTATAAAATTAAGTAATAGTGCAAGAAATGATTGCCTATTAAGTGCAAGAGTTTCAGATTTTTTTCTATGTATATTTACTGCAATTCTGATACCAGTGGATTGCATAATTAGTGAAGAAATAGAAGCAGTTTCTTTTCTCTTCAGTCCAAGGAATTTTAGGAATAGTTTAGAATCTTCTTGCTATTCAGTAACCATAGGCCATTTATTTCCAAAGCTCCTCCAACATGGAGACTGACAAATATATTAAGTTGTTTTGCCAGCATTACTAGGAAGCCCCTTTTGAGACTAGAAAACATTTGTTTTCTCTTACCACTTCAGATGTCCATAAGTGAGAAAAATACGATTACACCCAAACTAAGTTAGCTCGCTAATCCGAAAAAGAACCACTTGAGCAATTTCTCTTCCTTTAGATGGTCACAATTGCTTTCAATGGAATAAAAGATGACTAAGTTAAAAATAATCCAGGTACTACATAGATTCTTTAAAGTAATGCTGCAAATTTCTATGGCTTACAGTTGTAACTTAATTCCAAAAACAAAGTTTGAGATACCACAGGGGTGGTGGGGGGGGGAGCTTTGGGATGCTGTATAGCACGGGAAACAAATTAAACAGATTACATACGAAACATAGTATTTCAGCTTTCTTTCAGGTGCAAGGGACAGCTTAAGTTATAGCAAGAAAGAAGGAAGTCTATCCAGTAAAGGAGGTGCTAAAGCAGCAAAAAACTCAGGTGCAAAAATAAGTTGGACAAAGTACTCTGACACCATTCTGTCATGTGCGTTGAGAGCATTTGGTTTAGTCTTCCCCATATCTCAGAATGTATTAACAATTACAGATGTAACACAACGCAGGTAGAGTGTGTATTTTTATGATATTTTATGTGAAAAATAAAATAAATTAATCTTAAGTGTATATAATGCAATCTGGAGAGGGAGGATCTGATTAAGGAGGCAATACAAAAGAGCCTGTCAGAAGACTCTTCAGTAGGAATATACCAAATTCAATAAGAGGGATACAGAAACAGTTAAGAACAACCCTACTGTTAAATGCAATCTAGAATTTGATTTCGCAATTTTTTTTTCCTTTGTAACCTTGTTTGCAACCCTGAAATAAAAAGACTGGCCTTCTGTATTTCTGAATTAAATTAGTTGATCCAGATAAAGCAAAGTGTGCAAGCACAACTCCAAAGATGTTGTTTAGAGGAACTGGGCTGAAGAGTACTTTTCAGGATGCTGTCAATGTAACAGGGCTGGATTTTGGTGAAGAGTTCCTTCGCCAGGCTTAAGCCATCATTCCTACTGTAAAAAGCAGTAAAGTGACACCTCATAGCTCTGAGCAACCCCCTAAATCAGGGGGTTGATTCTTTTTCTTCCCCCGAATAAGCAGCAGCATCTGAGGGTTGTGTGCTGTGCCACACACCGCTCTGAAATGGCCAGGTCAATGTCACAGATGCAGGCATCATAGCTTGGGAACTCCCAAGGACAAGTTTGGTTTGGTTTTTGTGTTTTGGTTTGTTTGGTTTTTTGTTTGTTTTTTTTCTTCTTATTAATTTCATTTAGGTAATGGGAGATAAACACATCTGGGAACTAAAAATATCCGCACACCAGGAAAGTACTGATTTCTTTATTTCATATTAATGTCCCCAAAGTTTAGCCAGCAACAGTCCTACCTGGCTACATCACTGAATCGCTGTCATCAAGCCTATCAAATATTTTAAAACACACAGTTCAAGCTCAGATTCTGCTGGAAGAACAGAGACACATCACTTTAAATAAATTGTAGTTAAATTCCTCAAATTATAAAGACTGCAGAAAATGTTATGTGTCCTTACTGCTCAATTTTCTGGTCTTCTCAGTTAATTATCCATTAATTTTTTGATGCTAAAATTCTGTTATGCCTGTGAAGCTTCATCACATTTTGCAAATAAGATGGATTTTTTCATTCATGTGTACACCCCATTACAGACAGTTGCATAATGGAGTTAACTGTTACAGCTGTTTTCTGATCTAGCCAACATGCATCCCAAAATATCTTCAACACAGCAAGCTGTCAAATTAAATGTAATGCAAATACTTCTATTCCCAGTATTTGTACATTTGAAACAGCGGTTTTCAAAGCCACTTAGATATCACTAGGCTCAGGCTCCACAGAGGATTTGTGCTTCCTTAGCAGCATTAACTTCCCAAGAATCTTAAATTCTCATGCTTTTAGTCCTGTTCATTAAAATATGCAAAAGCATTCAACCCCTTTTTTTTCCTGGAGAATAAAGGAATGGGAATTCCATACGAAGCATCTTTAACAGTTTACTCCGTAATACTGTTTTTATTTATTTAAGCCACGTGAGGCAAGATCAACCCCAACACCTTTTATTCTAATACATATAATTAAAAAGTAGCTATATATGTATCACTACAGATCAATGGTGACCTCAACAGTCTATGAACATTTCTTAAGTTATTTCAGCATTGCATTATTAGCAATCTTAACATATGATTGCATAACACGAGCAAGGAGAACGACATGAACCCTTCCTTTCAGTGTTTCCTGACCTGGGAGGAAACAGCCACCTGCAGAACTGACTTTACATGAGGTTCAAAGGAGGACGACACCTTTTTTTTTCCTCCCCAGTTTACCAGGCAAGTATATCCTTTGCATAAACTAGACAAACTGTTGGGCTACAGAAAAAGATTAAGTGAAGTTGTAGTTGATAGGATGCTTTCCATCATCTTTTTCTACTGTTGAATGTGTTTAAATGTTTACCTATACAAAGGAAGGAAAAAAATAATAAAGTTCCCTTAGAATAAAAATGCAGGTTTTTATTTTTAAAGTCAGTTACCCACATCCATATTTTTTATATATGTAGCACTTTGATAAGCCTTTTCAAATTAAATTTGAAATTGACAACCTCAATTAACTTATTATAATTAAATGAAATATGTCGCTATGTTAAATACTACCAGGTGAGAAGGTACAGGCTTTTTATGTATACTAAAGGCATCTAACTTCTACCTTTTATTAAAATCACAGTATCACATAGTGTTTTAGAAATGTATACTGCTTGCATTTTCAGAAGTAAGCAAATTCTTTTCATTTAAAATGTTTCTACAAAAATATTTTAACCACCCTAGATTGTAGTGAGGCCAACAGACTCTCAGAAAATACATTGGTTAGAATGAAAAAAATCACCAAATCTAAAACAGCAGAAAAAATTTCTCTGATCTATAACTAAGAAACCAAAAAAGAGAAGACCTATAGTTTCTAACAAAAACCCCAAACCCCATACACTGAAGATCCTGGAGGCACCTTTTCAAAAACATCTGTTATCCAAAATCTGACAGGAGCTTTTGGAAATTCTACTAAGCACCTAAAACATTAAGTTATGACAAAAAAAAAAAAGTAATCAATTTGTTAATTGAAGTACTCTTTAATAAAAATATTTAATATGAAGATTTTTTCCTAAGGTAGCCAACATTTTTCATTTAACTATAAAGTTTAAATACTAGTGAAAGAGTTTCCATACAAATGCAGTGTAACTTTTAAAAAAACAAACACACAAGAAAAAACAGTAAATAAAAGGTGCCGGTTCTCCAGTTTAAAATAAAAAAATACTTATAACTTTGACATGTGTTTATTAAGCTATGTTTGTTCACATATAGGCAATTACATAAAGTTTAGTACAAGAGCTGTATTTGATAGCAAATGAACATATTTTCTTTGTTGAACTTATCAGTAAAAACAAACTACTTATTAGGATTTTTTCCCTAAAGAGTAAAAATATACAAGCAGACTAAAATTCAATTTTTAAATGTACAACTTTAATAAACTACTGTTTCAAAACAACACATTCTGCCAGTGGAACAGTTTTTACTAAAGCATTTCTTGATAAAAAAAACCAAACACATTTATTTATACCTTGCTTAGTTAAAAATATTTGCCCTGGCTCTTTGTGACATAAAATGTAACACGCAGCTTAACTATTCAGTTGGCTAGGCCACAAAGTAGCAGCAAAGCAGATCTGGAGAAACAAGCGTAAGGGAAGAGAATCTCCTGCTCCATGCAGCCAAATCCATTTTTTCTAACTTAGGATACCTCCACAATTTACTTATTTCTAACTTACGATACCTCTGCAAGCTGTAACAGTGTTTCTCCCTGTCAAAGATGAATGCACTAAGGATTTCTGCTTCAAAATGACTAGTTTATAATCTTATGTAAAAGCCACTTTGGGAACTCTTACTTGCTTACATTCGTGTTCATTTATCCTGAACCATGAAAACAGCTGTGGTATCAAAAAATTACAGGCACAAATCCAAATGATTTCAAAAAGTCTACATGAGCAATATTTTGAAAAATATGTGATTCTGACACACTGCCTTGATGACTGAATGAACAAATATAAAAATAGCCCAGAATACAGCCAACTCATCAAAATGGAAGAACAGCATATTTTAGAGCATGTATGTTCTGTACTTCCATCATTTTTGTGGTTTTACAACATACTAAATATTTTCTCTCTTTACATCTGCCGTTTTATAAATCCACTCCAACAAAAGTATCCAAAAGTTATTTTACACAAACTTTTCTTACATGTACCACCAAATACACAAGAAATATTTCAATTTCTTTCAGCACATACTTTTAGAAACACAAACACATTACAATCTTTCGCTTTTATCTTCAGCATTCAAGAGGCACTAACAGGACCCTAATGGTTCCAGAATCCCTCCTTTATATACAGATGATACCAAAAGAAAAGCCGTATGGAATCTGTATGCATTTTTTCAGAGCATTATTGGAGTCAAACAACAAGCACAAGTAGCAGCACATTATTGTTTTCTAACAAAGGTTTTGGACAATGTAGACTGGCTGTATAAAATTCTTCCAGGGTTACTTTCTTCCAGGTGCATTTCAACAATAAATTAAATTAAATTCAATCGTGAACACAAAAAGAAAGCAATAATAAAATATAACAACACGCATACAGAAGTTTTACTGGTAAAGTTAACTAGCTGAACATACAGCTTATATACTTTACATATAGTTTAAAAAACTTTTTCACAATTGTTGTGTCATCTTTTTACCAGGACCTGTAGTGACAGGACAAGGGCCAACAGTTTTAAACTGAAAGAGGGTAGATTTAGATTAGATATAAGGAAGAAATTTTTTACAATGAAGGTGGTAAGGCACTGGAACAAGCTGCCCAGAGAAGTTATGGATGTCCCATCATTGCAAGTGTTCAAGGTCACGTTGGATGGGGCTTTGAGCAATCTGATCTAGTGAAAGATGTCCCTGCCCATAGCAGGAGGGTTAGACTGATGGACTTTAAAGGACCCTTCCAAGACAAACTATGCTATGATCTCCCCCTCTTTAATGCCCCCCCCCGACCTTTTAAGCTTTTTAAAGCAGCACTTTGCTGCTTTCTCTCATAGCTTTGTTTACAGTTGAGAGGACTTTATAATCATCCTCATTAACCTCTTCAAACACTTTCTTTCCATGCTGTTGCCAGAAATCCAAAACACCAGCCAAATATAGTTAACACAGCACAGCACTAACAACATACAGGCCGGTGTCTCATTTTCTTGTACTATCTATCCTGGGCATGGATCTATTGGTCCTTCTTCCCTGTTGAGAATACACCTTCTGTGCCAGACAGCGCAACTTCTGCTGTGCATTGCCTCACACAACAGAAATCTGGTCCACAACTTTGCACTGTGGTTGCTGTAAGATTTCTTGTCTTTTAATTTAAGCTGCCAAACTAAATCTTAGTACACTAAATACTAATAATAATAATGCACGTTTTGCATTATTAGACAACCCTGCATGCACAACTTTTGTTAACTTTACTAAAACATCTTCAGACAATTGCGCTCTCTTACTTTCACCTCGAAGTTTGTGGCACACAGGGTCTATGGCCAAAGAGCTTTACTACAGGATAAGGACCGACATCCGAGAACAGCTGAACACCTGAAACTTCTGGCCACCAGGAAAATCAGAACTTGTAGGTGAAGATGTGGCACCTGTAGCGGGACACCCACCCTTGACGGTCCTTTATCACAGTAACGACGCCGAGCACTCAGCTATCCGCCTACCCCCCGCACGCCCCTGGCACACCCTTGAGCGGATACAGACGCTTACAAGCGGGGACGAGCGAGCCCAGAGCCCAGCCGGCACACCCGGCCTCGCCGCCAGGCAGCCCCGGCTGTGGCCACAGGGCAGCGGCGCACGGCCCCGTCGGGGCAGGCCCCCGTCGCCGGGCGGCTCTCCGCGAGAGGGTCGAGACCCCCGCCGCACGAAGCCCAGAGGGGGCCGCGGGAAACGGCCCCGCCGCCCCCACAGACGCCAGGCCGGGCCGGGCCGGGCCAAACCGAACCGGGCCCCCAGCTCCCCCGCGCCGCGGAGCGGACTCACCGCTCTCCTTGCCGGCCGCGGCGCTGCCCTGGCGGTGGTGCGGGCACAGGAAGTCGCGAGCCGCCTCCAGGTCCTGGAAGCGGCCGAAGGGAACCAAGGCACACGACATGGTGCCTGTGCCACCGCCGCCACCCAACCCGGAAACGGTCGCGCACTTCCCTCAGGCCCGACGCCGCGCGGCCCCGTACAGGGCGCATGCGCGGCGCGGAGAGGCGCGCTACGCTTCTGCGTGCCGCCGGTGCTGTCACGTGAGCCCGGCAGCCGTGGCCGTGGACGTGGCCGGCGGCGGGTCGTAGCGGAGCCCCTGAGGCGCCGGACGGGGCTCGGTCCGCCTCGGGCCGGGAGAGTAGCGGGGATGGGGCGGCAGGGCCGGGATCGCGCTCCTCCTCCGGCCGCCGGGCAGCGACGTGGCTGCTCGCGGTCGCGAAACAGCGGCCCCAGGGGAGAGGCGGCGGGAGCCGCTCTGAGGGGCCGGGGTGGGCGGTGGCGGGCTCTGCTTCCCCGCCGCGGTAATCGCGGCCTACGTGTCCGTTTTTTCCCCTAGACCCTTGAGCCTGCAGCTGGACGGGCCGCTGCGGTACGAGCTGCCGTAAGCCTGCGGCCCTGGGGGCTGGCTGTGCTCACGGCCCGGGCACCAGCGCCAGGGAGCAGCTGTGAATGCCCGGTCTTGGCAAACGCCGGAGGAAGGAGAGCCACCAAGTCCTGCATTGGTTTTTCAGGGCCAACTCGTTATGCAGTCAATAGCAGTAATTGGCATGTCAGAGTTGCATTGATGACAATGATGGTGTACTTGGCAGGGAAGACATGGCAGCTTCCCAGCCGGCTTAGGTCTAGAGGAAGGCACTCTGGGATGCTGATACAATTTCATCATCCAGGCCTAATGATGAACCAACATGGCCCTAAACACCTATGTTACTTTGATGAATAGGGAACACCATTAATGGGTAGTGAGGACAGGGTTTCTTTCAATCTTAATTGCTCTTGCAAATAGAAAGCTTTTGTTTGGGCTTAATGTCAACCAATTTCTATTCCTTCTCTGGACAGTGTGGCATCTTAGTGGCAGCAGTGATGATAACAAGTGAGATCTGTTAGTATAGTGTTGACAGCTGATCCACAGCCTCCGAAATCTCCCCCTAGGGCAAGGAGGAAAAAAGCATGTGTGAGAAGAACACCAGGAGATGTTTTCTGGGCCCCAAAGAAATAGAAATTGGCCAGTCCACAGGCCTTTACAATTTTTCTTTTTTAATGGATCCTACTTTACCAGGCTTTTTGGTTTTTTAATACAAAATCCTGTTGCTTGTTTTCACACAGATGTCTTTGATTTGGTAGATAACAACACGTGCGTGTCTTTAGTAGTTAAAAGCAGAAATGATTGAGCAAGTAGTCCAAGTCATTCTGATAGTTTGGTTTGTGGTCTGGGTTTTTTGGGTGGTCTTTAAACACCTTCTAAGACTGAACACATTTTTACTAAGAGAAGTTTCATTCCAAACTGAATTCCATTCGGACTTTCCTGAAGGCACAGACTGTAACAGGCTATAAACTCTAGAAAATCCTTGTCAAATTTTCAGAGAAACTGGCTTTAACTTATCCTGACAACTTTTTCATGTCTTCAGCTGTTCTATTTTGCTGCAGTAATCAGGACCCAATAGCAGTTTTGCTCTTCTCAACAGCAGGGACATTTTGTTTTCACATTTAAATCTGTGGCTCCTCAGGCAATACACAGGTTAGACTTGAATTTAAGCAGATGAATAATCCCGTGCCTATTCAGTACAGAGCTGTTGAATCCTGTTTTACTGAATGGGCATAAAATTACACGCTGTGTACCAATGAGAAGGAGGTGCTTCAAAAACAAGGTCACAGTGTGGGAAAGGTTGAAAGCAACTGGGAAAGGTTGAAAGCAACTGGTATTGAGGAATGGCTAATGACTTCGAAGGCACTCTGATTAAACATGTAAAGCCTGTGGGGGAAAAAATATTTAATGACATTTTAGATGTGTAACATGCATAGTCACTAGTAATGTCAAGTGAATAAAGACTATGCAAGAAATTATATTAACAACCTGGTTTGTCATTCTTTAGTGCCGCTTTCATCACATTATGAAAATTTCCTTATTTAGAGACTAGTGAACAGTGTAAGACACCGTCATATCCCTGCCTGGTTTGCTGTACACAAAGAAGTCAAGTTACGAAACTGCCAAGATACTAATTAATGCATAAAATAAAGCAATGAATAATTCAGCAAATGAATTAATATTTCAAGACAAGGTTGAGCGCCGATGAAGTCACATTATCACTTGGCTACTGAATTACCTTTTGTGTGTTTGTTATACCTTCTTCAATAGTTACTAATTTTTAAATATTCATTATAATTATATGGGAGGCTATTAAAAAAAACTGCTTTGAAAAACCTCCGTCATAAATATTAATCAAAGTTCTTGAAGCCATTCAGATAAATGCTTAATATCCAAAATTAACAATACATTTACAGTAACGACAATACTTTGCATTTACATAGGTCCTGTCATTTGGAGAGCTTAATGCAGTTTACAAAAATGCGTAATTACAGATGTTAGGGATTTTCACTTGGGGAAATGACGGTAATGAAAGATTAAGTCATTTGCTCAGGGTGAATCCACAGATCTGTGGAGTACTGCCAGGGAAACACTGCTTTCTTCATCATCAGTGATGATCTCCACCTGTCGTTCATTCATAGCGTGAAGATTCATTACTGCTGTTACAGACAGTTTATGAAATTTAGTAAAGGCTGTATTTGAAGAACAGAGGATGGAAAGATGCGCTTGATATTTCTCTTTTCCTATAAATTACATTTCTTGCACATAGAAAAATATATGCTAAGCCTGAGTTTGTGGAGGGAAAACAATGTACTGAAGAAATTACTTCCATTTTGGCCCTAGACTAGATGTTCTGACCCACAGCAAAGGCAGGATATGAGTGAAGATAGGGAGGGCCAGACAGTACGTCTCTTCTGATCATTCTGAGTTGGGTTAAGTCCGGATTTAAGCAACCTTTTTTCCTCTGTACATACTTAGGTGGGCCGTTGCAGGCAGCTCCAGCTGAAATCTACAAAAGCCTGTAAGGCTTAACAAAATTGTGGCTGTGCCTTGCTCCACATTCATCCTTTGCAACTTGAGCTAACGTGGAAGGCAGGAAGACTAGTGTCTCCACTTGGCTACACTTGAGTTTTTATTCACAAATCTTTCTGGAGAGATGTTTACTATCCTGGCCTTCAATTAAAAGAATATTTTTACCCAAACTGTAGATAATCTGAATCCTAAATTCATATTCCAGATTTTTGTTTTTGAAGTAATAAGATTTTTAAGATCACCTGGATCTTTTTTCATCATTGAATGTTTGTGATTGATGTTGCCCACTCAGAGTCTTATCTTTTGCATTTCTTGATTTTCACCTAAAGATGTGGTTTAAACACTGTTTTAACAGAGAGCCAAGGTATATTCCCATATACAAATACCTATAGAGGACGGTGAAGACCCCCAAAGTTTTCTTCCCACAGTTTCCTCTGCTTTTTTGGAAAGCAGTCTTGGGACAGAAGGGATCTGTACCTACATATCCATCTTGGAAATGCCAGGCCTCCTGTTTGGACATTGCAACACTTAGTCTCCTAATTTCTGTGTAATAAAGTTACCCACATTCGTCCTTGGTACACTTCAGGCTTATGTGAAGTTGTAAGTGCTGGGATTTGATTCACTATAACCCATGCCTAATGCTTAATAATAGAATATTTTAGATCTGTATATATGCATCCAAAACATATTCTGTCGTGCACACTTGATTCCTGTCCTGCGCTGAGCCAGTATTTTTTATTTGAAGAAACAGTTCTGGAAATGAAAGCAAACCCTGCCCCTCCGACATATCTGCCAGTGTGTAGCAGTACGATGTGTGGCGTCAAAGCCTCGAGGGAAACAATCTGTCTTGCTCCTTTTTTTCTCGCCTTCCTGGGCCAGACTCAGACTGGCATCCCTGCCTGCCTGTTATCTCTGCGTGCGGAGGGTAGCTGTTGCTAAGCAACTGTGGACCAGGCACCACATTTAGTTAATTCTCCACAGAATGGAGAATTAACTAAATTAGTTTTGATGAAGACAAGATATAGCTGAAGAGCAGGCAGGAGCAAGAAAAGAAAAAAGCAGCTGTGATATGCACTAGAGAACAAAAGGTGTCCAAGCAGAAACGGGAGTTTCGAAAGCAAAGAGGGAATGATGTATGTGGTACAAGTGGAAGAAATAAATAGAGAATTAGGTGTTCTTCAGGGCAAGCGCTGTCTCTATAGTTGCACATCACCTAGCACAGCAATGCGCCAAATCTAGGGGTCTTCAAGGACACTATCATAATATAAACAGGTGAACAAAAAGTGCTGCCACAGAACCTTCTACCTCTGCCTCTCGCTGGTCCTGATTTAAAGACAGCCTCACAGCCACCTCTAATAGGAGATACAGAACATGGAAAGAAAAGTGAGGGAATTTAACAGTTCAGTTTTCTGTCCTGGGGAATTGTTAACCTCTGTTGACTCCTTGAGCCACCCTGGCTTGCATGACATCAAGCCTGCAGCGGCCTTGGGTGACTGCGCAGTGACTGGGGACTCACCGTATATTTTTTGTAACCCTAACAATGTCACTACTGCATTCATGCATAGCCCATAAAGAATTTTACTTCCAACAAGAACATTCTGTGCTAACTAAGCATGGCCAAATCTCATTCTTTTGTATTGCCTGAGTTCCCCAACTCCAGAGTCTAGATCGTAGCGTTCCTTGAAAAAGCACATTGGCTATTGGGCTCAATATCTTACATTATTCTTCTAGAGACATAAAGGCCAAGCAAAAAATATGCACGTTTTTCTGACCATATTAATGTTTTGTCATTAATTCACTGCAATAGTACTTATTCCTGCCTATGTTCACTTTTCATTAATATTTCAGCAAATAATTTCACAGGCTAAGATAGTCTTAGGAAAAAAAGTATGCAAATATTGAAGAACATTGCCAAAAAAGCCCTGTAATACAACTGTGATTCTACCAGTTACACCCCCCCAGTCATGGAGCATATGTGCACCCCACTGAATTTTTCATCTAGTTATGACAAAACAATATGAATGAGAATTCAAATATGGAATATTTAGACTGGAAAATTTACAGGCCAAGAATTCTTTGTTACAATTATTTTGTGAGTGAATCTGAACAAGCTTAACACAGTTTTCTGGTGTTCAGAACGTTGAAAACAAAATCAGAGAGAAATAAGTAAGGTGATTACTTTTCAGCAATGCAGCTTTGCTTGTAGTGGGTATCAGTCAATCATTTGTTCTATTTCTCTCCTGCTCTTAAATGTCAGCAATAGATTTTAAGAGATCTTATTTCACAAATATATCTTCAGACAACCTTCAGATACTAGTTTGAGTTTTACATAAAGCCAGATAGTTCAATCTCATAGGCTTATTCAGTGACAGTCCGATAAGATGGATTTCTTACGTAATTCATATCTCTGAAGTACATTTTTTTAAATAATTGGTTGTCTCAGTAGAATATTGTATATCTGGGTTTTCAGCACATAACCTAGAACTCTCTTGAGAGGTGCTTAAAAGTCAGGGACCTCTCTTTTGGGTTTGGTATTGTTAAGAATGCAGCTGACATAGCCATAGATGCTGTATCATTCCTACTTTGCTAACACGCTATCAATCAAGAAAAAAAATACTCATTTTCTGTATTTGAAGTTCATCTTTTCAATATCTTTATTCATTACAGTGAGACTTTGATGTCACAGATCTGAGAGAAATATCAGGGAGAGAGATAAACATAGAGAAGACAGGATGCCTAGTCTTCGTGATCCTTAATGAGAGAAAACCTGGATGTCCGCAAAGCAAATCTACCATCTCAGAGGATGAGCTCAGACTGCCATCTGGGGGATTCAGGGCTGATAAATCTGGCTGAAGGGCTGAGAAATTTAGCCTGCGTGGTGGATCTAACTGGATGATACCTTCTAGTAGTCAAAGCATTCACTGCAAATATCTTACCCAGTGAACTTTTTACTGAGCTGTTCAGTTTGCAAACTCTTTGCAAATGTGGCCTGATTTCTGACTACTTGCCAAATTGTTTGGATGAATAATTTCCGATCTACAGCCTGTTCTCAAACTTCCCTTCAATATGTTTCCGATCTGTGACTGGTTACTTAATTTACATGGGATTTTTGTTCAATTTTGGTTGGTTTTTTTTTTCCCTTTGTTTCCTTTTAAAGAAGGAAGTAAAATATACTGAATGGTAAAGAGTGATTAATAAGCAAAAAGTCATGCTATCATAGGTCACCTGTCTG
This sequence comes from Balaeniceps rex, assembly GCA_013401315.1. Classification (NCBI taxonomy): domain Eukaryota; kingdom Metazoa; phylum Chordata; class Aves; order Pelecaniformes; family Balaenicipitidae; genus Balaeniceps; species Balaeniceps rex. The sequence goes on from VYZW01051266.1 coordinate 33,763, forward strand.
TGATCATCACCAGAAGACAAAAGGACCATCTGTCTCTATCCAGGCATTCATACGAAGTTGGGGAAACGCTTCCCTAAAGTTTGTGTGTACGATATTGGGTTTGTGTAAAAGTTTTATGAATAATGTAACACAAGCGCCATCTAACATAACAGCTGGCTAGAGTGCTAATTGCCATCCACAAATGCTTGTAATTAAATTGTCACTGGAGTGCAAGCAGAAGGCAGGCCTGAGCTGTCAAACCACAGTGCTGTGGCAGGAGTTGGGGGTGCAAGACAGCTTGACGTGGGTCAGCAGAGGCTCTTGTTATAGAATAGATCAAGCTACATTCATCCACTTCATGCTGGTTCCAGGTATCACCATAATTCCTTGGAGCAAGAGAAAATTTCTTATTCCAAGCAGTGGATTCTTTTAGTCTTTTTTGAGTACTTTAGATTATTGCCACATGTTTCTCTAGAGAAGCCCTCTGGGGCAGGGGAAGGCATTCGTGGATCATTTCCTAGGGATGTTGGGATACTGCAAAAATGAGGCGGTGGCATCTGCACTGTCTACACATGTTTCCGATGTCCCTAATTTCACATACTGTTTGTCTTATCTTTAGTCTTAATACAGCCTTGTCCAGACAAGGCTTTTGAGTGACAGGGCAGGTTTTGTTTCTAGTGGCAATTGATTTATCACAGCTTAGGCAAGACACTTCATTTCTTTGCATCTGCTTTCATCTTTCCCGAAGGGCAATAACAGTAATAAGAAATTATCCTAGGTCTCTGCATGCAAATATTTTTTCTTCTATCACACTTGAGGCAGTTTTCTATGGTCTTGATAAAAATGGGATTCCCTGTCTATCAACCATCAGCTTAAAAGGTGATTCTAGTTAAAGATCTGTAAGAGCTGAATCTAGTTATTTTCTGCAGTAGCTTACATGATGACATGAACTGAGCAGTAAATGAAAATACAGGTGATTGCAGATTCCTCTCTACATAGATGGAAGCAGGCTGAGACTGAGTAAAAAGCAGATCATTTATATAGCGTGTTTTTGAGATTTTTCTGAAATAAATATATCTGGTCAACAGTCATTAGACATGTTTTCCTATACATAGAGAGAAATACCAACCTTATCTGTGCCAGAGTAAGCATCCACAGTTTAAGGACAGAAGAGCTCAGCAGTGAGTCTCAGCAGTGCTCTTCAGTGATTTTTTGAGAACCACAGAATTTGTTGTTTGTAAGCCAAGCAGCCCTTTCCAGCTGTGATCAGGATAGTGGTAGTATCTGAAAAGTTTCTGCAACACTGAAGCCTGCGAACCACCATTCTTTCCTTAGCACATTCATTTTATTATTTTACACATTCAGAAGCATGAAAGTAAAAGTAAGAGAGGTTATAAGTAAACTAAAATAAGGGAAGTGTATCTTAGAGATGCACACAGATACACAATGTTGTCTGTAATTTCCCTTTCATGATTCTGCATTGATCTCCAAACTATTTCCTTTTTTTCTATGGAGGAAGCACCCCATCAGCAGGAAACAAATAACTGAATTTCTCTTATCACCCTCAGAATAATCTTCCTTCCTAACAATTATTCATGTAGCAAGGGGCTTATCCACGCATGCACAGAAGGTTACAAATCCACAGTCAGCACCCAAAGAGACTCTCACGGATATTTTAGAAAGGAAAAAGTTTTGCTAGTCCTCTTGACTCTTTAATCCATGGCAGTGGTTATTCATGACCAGAGCAGAAATGGGATTGGCACTACCTATTATTTTAAATAGTGTGGATGTGGTCAGTGTGACTGGATTGCAAATTGGATTAAGGCTGTGGACATAACATTTCTCTTTAAGTGCTTTCTCTATCAGCTTCCTACCCAACCAAGGTAATGAATCACATCAAAACCAGAATGCCATTTATTAAGGTGTACTTAAAGATCTGTGAATGTGTTTTCTCAAATGCTAAGCAAATAGTAATTTGTCTTTTAAATCCCCAATTAAGAGCATCAGTAGATAACAAATCAGTTTCTATAATCATGGAGAATTAATGTCTGTTAAGATATAACCAATTTACATCCTGTTCTCATCTGTTCAATTCAGTGGGATTTTACTAACTTTTCTTATTTCTATGTGTAACTACAGAGAAGTAGAAAGACCGAAGTCAGTCTCTCGTTGTTAGAAGACATAAGGAAAGGGAACATCCATAAATGCCTCTGGGATGATGTACTGCATACACAAAGCAAGCAGCTGTGTGTAGCTGAGCTGGATGACATGGTTAGGAGTCCAGGTCTCAGCTATAACTATGAAAATTGCATGATTTGTGCCTCCTGAGAGAAATAAACAACCTCTAGATAGAGAAGGGAGACAGCTGCTAGCTTTAAGCTATCTGTAATGTATTTAACTTCATAGTGCCATGGGCTTGTTAGACTGGCCAGTATCACAAGCACTGAGTATGCCAGTGGGCTAACAGTTAATCCCATTAGCATTAGCTGCTTAGTTTCTAAAACTGGAACCGAAATACTAGGTGACAGTCTTATTCAGCTTCATTATTTTAGCTAGATGTCTCTTTCAGATTTGAAGACCTACACAGTATGAAAAATAAATTCTCAAAAAAAATTAGGTTGGCAGGGAAAGACTTTCTCTTCACCCTTTCAAACTGTCTGCACAGAACAGCGTGTTTATTGTGCAGAAAGAGAGTGCAATTACAGTACTTACATAGATGGCTTTCTAAACTGGTATTTTAAACAAATGTTTTGAGATGATCCTGTCTAGATATACCTATTATACCAATTTCAAATCATAAAAAAATGCTAACCCCCCTTTTATGCAACTGTACTTGTATAGGTTTCAGGAAGAAAATTTTATTTCCTGTGGTTTTATTTATGCTGTTATCCCTTCAAGAGTCTATCAGAGTATTACATTCATGAAGTGGAAGCAAACTGAGTAGCTAACACAGCCACCTCTTCACAATCTCGTCTCAGAACGGCAGTAATTCTTATACATCACACATGTGGTTCTAGGGAGAAGATATCCTGAGTTCTGTAGCATGGACATCAATACCTTAGCCTTTACATTTTTTCACAGGTTCAGGAAGATAACATGCCTTTGAAATTTAGTTTGGGAGGAGTTTTTTGGTAAATGCAGCTGCAGCTGTGATTCACTCAGTAGCAATCAGACTTTGCATGTGTGCAGGAGGCAGAGCTTCAGGGGGAGGGAATAAAAAAAAATCAACCCAAAAGACCCTTTCTTCCCTAGAGGGTTGTTTTGGTTTGGTTTTAAAGTGTGATGGTGGTGGAGGAAAGACACCAAGCTACACATGTACTGATTGTCCCTTTACATTTCTGATGGCTGATTAAAATCAAAGGGGTGATGGCTGATAGCAAAAGCAGTATGCAGTTTGTCTTCTAAAGCTATAGGGAAACAGAAGCAGCTCACGCTTCTGGAGTTACAGGAGACAGTGGGGTGTGCAGCTCAGAGCAGGATCTGGTCCTGTGTTTTCTAGTTTACTAGTGAAAAACAATATGTGATTCCTATGTATTGCTGTTAGAGGGCAGCAGATATCCTAAATAAGGTCACCGGACACTATGACCTAGTTCTGCCAGGGCTTTGTGGCATCTGCAATAGCAGAGAAATGTTGCTCAGCTCTCATTTCAACCTCTGGGTCTAGTCAGCTATGAATTTTATAAGCTTTAATTTTTCAGGTTAATATTTTCCATGCTCTATCTTTCTTAGCACAGGCTTTCTTCTTCAGGATGGCAGTTAATCTAAAATCTATGATTCTGCTAATGCCAAAAATATTCCTACCAAGCATTTCTTCAAATCACCTAATGTTTCTAACATTCAGGAGTGGAATTTTTAGAAAAGTGTAATGCTGGACTCTAGAGCTTTTTAAATTTTTATAAACATACTGAATTCTATTATAAAATTCTGATACAACCACTTAAACCTGTTGAATATCTGCTTTTTAAGCTTGCAGATATTTCATCAATACTGTGCTTTTACTCTCTTTATCAGGATATCTGCATGTCCTTCTCTTTCAGCTCTCATCACACATCTGTGATCTTGGGGCTGGGGGAAAAGCAAACAAACAAACAAAAAACTGGCCTAGGATTCTGGAAGTTTGTTAAGTTTCAATTCTTTCAGTGATGGTAATTTAACAATCAGTTAAAGTGTTAAGCAAACCTGCATATCCTGACCTAGGAGACCATCCTGTGGCAGCTGAGTTAAGTCCTGCAGATTCAATTCCCTTGTATAGGAACTATAATTTAATTTTTGTCCATTTAACTACACTGCTTTCCAAAGAAAATTGTCTGTACGCCTAGCTCTGATACCTATAAATACTAGACTAAAAAAGGCATTTAATTGGCTCCTCTGGATTTTTTGTTTAAACAGTAGAAAGTTCAGTTCTTCAAAATATTTTCTTTCTGGAAAAGTGTAGGATCTCCCTCTAAAGGTGGCATGCAAAAAAAAGGTAACAGCTTATTACTTTACTGACTGCTTGAACTCAACAGCCCAAGAAATCTAATAAAGGAATCCAGGAGTCTCTGTTGTCATTCCACATCAGTGTCATGGAGTTAAATGGGTGAAAGCTCAGTATTCTTTCAAAAATTGTGCAGGCAACAGCATCAAGATCAAGCTTGTTTTGTTTGTTATTACTTTATATAGATAATCAAACACCAAATATCTGGAAATGCCACAATTCAGATCATAGCCAAGACTTGCAAGCACACTTCTCCCTGTGTCTCACGACTCATCCTCTGCCAACCAACTTTCATGTGTGAGGTAAGAAGGATCCCAGACACGTTCCTGCCATATTCTCTGTCTGTCCTGTACATCTGAGAGAACAAGTGTCTCCTGGAGAAAGCAGAACATCATTATATAGGCTGTATTGCAATGCACACACATGGAGGAGAGGAATTGAAGCTGTGCATACAGCCTTAATTCTGGCATTTCTGACTCCAGGTGCTTGACTTTTAAAATGCTTGACTTCCGTCTTCTATTAAAAAAAGGGCATCACCTTACCTTGTTGACCCAGGATTGACCCAAGACCTCACAGGTCCCAATTCCATTGAAATAAATGTCAGAAATTCTCACCAATTTGAAGAGAAGCAGGACCAAGCCTGTATTAAAACAGCAGAGTGCCTGAGCCACTTTGGAAGCTGCTTCTCAAAGCTGGTGGGGGAAGTCACAGCCCTCGTGGATTCTCCTCTGGCCACAGCAGCGCTTTGATGGTGAGGGCAGCAGCATCTCCCCTGTGTCTCACAAAATGGAAGGTGTTATTAATACTGTAGCCAAAATAATGCATATAAAATATATAGGTGTTTTACTCCTTTCTGGCTTCTTGTCCCCTAGAAAGTACCACAAAACAGCTTACAGTCAGAATTTTAATAACTCTGAGTTATACTAAAAATTCAAGGGATTTGTTATTGCACAATCTTCCTAGTGGTAAATGCTCAACATAAGATAGCAGAAAAGTCAACCTGTAACTTGCTATTTTAATAAATTAATACTTCTTTTTTTTTCAGACAATGAAAATAAAAGCTGTTCTAGCAGGACAGAGATTTGTAAGTGTAGGTCCCATTAAAATTTCTAAAGGCATGTGCATAAATAAATCTCATCAAGTTCACTGCTGAAATAGAATCGCTTGCTTTAGTGCAGTTTCTTCAGAAAGTCCGGTTTCAGCTAGAGAAGAACATTTCCCGTTGGCAGCTCTTCACTTACCACCCATTACTCATTACTGGATTTATTTAAATAAATAAATTAATACCTCCTGTGGGATATGGGGCATCTCGTTAATGAAGAAGTTCTATGAAAGGAATACTGTCGGACTACTTTTCATTGTTTATGTTGAGAAGAAAGAGAATTCAGCAACGAGCTGATAGAAAACTTTGCTTTATGCATGCCACATTTTAATCTGGAGAAAGCAGATGCAAATCCTTTGAAAATCTGTGCCCAAATCAGAAGTGAACAATAGCATTAGTTAAGCAAAAAAATATGAGTGTGGCAAAGGAGTGAACCATTTTAGTACACAGTGGGTATTTGATAGATCTCATGTGGGCACTTGTAACTCCTGTCCATGGGGGCCCAGCTGTAGCACCCCAGCCCATCTTGCTGTGCCCTGCTGGTTCCTCCTATTCAGGGTCCTTCACAGGAAGCTATTGAGGGCAGTGTTTCTGCTGATCTACACAACCAAGCCAGTATAAAAGAACTAAGATAAGGAAGCGAATGTCTCCGTTATTCCACATTTAGCCCTATCAGTTCAGAATTTCACCTCATCAGGTTTTGGGGGTATTTTTGTTTGTTTTGTTAATGCAAACTTAGGATGCAAACTCTGCCTAGAAGTTCAACTTCATCATTAAATCTTAAATAGAAACGTGTGTGGTCAGGAGTAATTTCTTCTTTCTCTTTTCTGGCGAGTCTATTTTGAATATAGGAATTGTTTCTTCCTGTGATTTTGCACTTCAGGGATTGCTATTGCCTTGGAAGAATTATTCAGAAGGGTTGTGCTATGCAAATAATTAGTGATCTGCACAAAAAGAAGAGACCTTCAACAGTGTCGTGGTTTAGCCCCAGTCGGCAACTAAGCACCACGCAGCCGCTCGCTCACCCTCCCCCTCCCCCTCCCTGGTGGGATGGGGGAGAGAATCGGAAGGGCAAGAGTAAGAAAACCCACGGGTTGAGATAAGAACAGTTTAATAATTGAAATATAATAATAATAGTAATAATAATAATAATGATAATAATAATAATAATAATTGTAATGAAAAGGAGAACGAGAGAGACAAACAAAACCCAGGGAAAAGAAAACAAGTGATGCAACCGCTCACCACCCGCCGACCGACACCCAGCCAGTCCCCAAGCAGCAGTCGCTGCCCCCCGGCTAACTCCCCTCGGTTTATATACTGAGCATGACGTCATATGGTATGGAATAGCCCTTTGGTCAATTTGGATCAACTATCTTGGGCTGTGCCCCCTCCCAACTTCTTGTGCACCTGGCAGAGCATGGGAAGCTGAAAAAGAAAGTCCTTGACTAGTCTAAGCACTACTTAGCAACAACTAAAACATCAGTGTGTTATCAGCATTCTTCTCATGCTAAATCCAAAACACAGCACTATGCCAGCTACTAGGAAGAAAAGTAACTCTAACTCAGCTGAAACCAGGACAAACAGTTACTTAGTTTCAGACTGCTTCTCTTGGAAATCCTGACTAAACATATCAGCCTGATGAAGGATACTGAATATAAATGTTTCCTCATAAATAAAGAAAATGAAGAAAGTCAGAGTTTGCACGTGCAATGTCCACTCAACACCTCTGATATTTAATAAATCCACGTCACAAGGGATGTTAGTGAAGAAAAGTGTAGGCTGCAGAGAGGACTGTGCTGTGAGAAATTTTTCATCTGGACAGCAACCGGGGGGGTTTTTTACAGGCTCAGCCTAAATAAAAGTTAGGTTTAGGGTTGAGAGAACGGGAGAGCCTGGAGAGATGCAGCTGCATTGGGGCTAGAAAGGGGCACCCAAAGGGAAGTGTGGGCTGTGGAGAGACCTGGGTTGAAAGAACTTTTTTCCTGGATAATGGCTGGTTGCCTGTGTGGAAGGATAATCCTCAGATTATGGTTATTTTTAGGGTTAGGATTCAGGTTTGGGTTGAGTGAAAGCCTAGAGCTACAGTTGGAGTGGGACTGCAAAGGGGCTGCCAAAGGAGAGTGTGGGCTGTGAAGAGAATGGGCTGTGAGAAGTTGTTCTAATAGTGAAGATGATACAGGGTGGACATCATCCAGTCCAGTGAAAATTGTCTGCTCTTCTGTTAATGAAGATAACGCTCAGGGTCAGCAAAATATAATCTAGTGTTGTCTTCCTTCCCTTTCTGGCATTCATTTCTGCGGATGGTTAATAAGAACAGCCTATTTAAACAGAACATCATATTGTTCAATATGCCAGCATCCAGAAAACCCAGGCTCCTATAGCAGTTTTATTCTAACTGGTTAAAGGAATTATTCATTACTTCATTAAGTATCTTACTTTTCTCTTAAGCATTTCTGCCTGACCTGTGGTCGTTTAAGAACTCATTCCTTTTTCCCAGTCTCATATTTTTCAAGTCCTCTTCTTTCCTAATCCACTTCTTTTTTCTAATTCACAGGTATTACACCAAGGTCAGTTACAGCAACAACTGAACTGTATTTTTGATATGCATTCTGTTTTATTAAAGAAATTAGTTCATGACTGCGGAAACAGCTATTAGTAGCAGGAGTAATTTGTTTCAGCTGAAAGCAGAAGCGAAAATGTCAGTGTGCTAACTTTTTTCTTTTTTTTAACTGAAAGAACAGGGTAGCTCTAGAAAAGAAAAGGTTTCTTTGTACCAATTTCTCAGTGTAGAGTCTGAGGCTGTCCAGGAATAATTCTCTATCTGGTTCACTGAGACCAGCCCGCAGGTGGGGAATTAGCAATGATGCATTCTCAAATAAAAGCTTCAACCTGCAATCTGGATACAAATACCCGTGGATTTTCATAGTGTATAGAGCTGCACCCAGATGTGAGTATCAGTGCTGGTACTTACCTCCTGTATAAATAAAGAAAATCTGAATAGGGTAGATAGCAACTATTTTAATGCTTTTTAGCCAGTGGACATATGTCAACAGAAAACTTTGGAGATGTGTGCAGATGCCTGTGGGCATTTGTAGAATGCAACAGACCTTTAAGGAAATAATATCATACAAAACAAGAACAGCATGGGTTATTAATTTTCAGAATGATATGAACAGAATGAGAATATTAAATAAAAAAATATTAAAGAAAGAAAAAAGAAAGAAACGTCCATTACCTTGTGATGGATCCAGGAGCTTTCTCCAGTGGACCCCTTTCTGCATGCAGTCTAAGCCGCCACATGCCTGCTGCTGCAAGCTTTTGGGGGGCTGCAGCAGACACAGAGAGGATTCTTCCCCTGGAAAAGCTTTCCAGGTGTTTTTGGTTTGGTTGTGCATCAGAGAAAGCAGAGTATGAAGGCCCGGAACATGCAACTGCTCTTGGGGTATGTGGGAGCACGTTGGTTCAGGAGCAGGAGCGGGTCCTGGCCTGAGGCTGCTCTCCATCCTGGCTGCTCTCTTCTGAGGTGTCCATCTACACCTCTAGCTACAAAATTTGCTCAAGTAATTTCTGAAAAATGGCTGCATTGAGGGTAAAAGAGCAGTCCATCATGACTTTCAGAAGATATTTTTATTGTTTGGATACTCTGACCTAGCTGAATGTAGAAATATAATTTGAGCAGACAGCCAAAATACCCGCTAATTAACTTTAACTTCCTCCCATGTCACCCTAGGGGGAGGCTGTAGCTGGAAATAATTAGTTATAGGAGACCTCTAAAACTTTTACTGTTTCATTTTTTAACTACTTTGTCCTAGTTGACCACAGTTCGCAGCTAGGGATATGAACCTGTTTGCACTTTGTTGTTAACACTGGCCTGTCATGGAGAGCTTTCTACGGCTGCGTTTCTGCAGACGGGAGGAACGTGACTTAAATGTCAAGTCATTATACCAGATTAAAATGAGAGACACTGAGTTGTGCAGACCACGAGCAGAATAAAAACCTACAGCGTACAAACCTAAACCAGTAGATGAAGCACATTCCCTCAACCCAGGGAGCATAGGCTGAACTTCTACAAGCAGAAGCTGAAAAACACTTTTCATCTGGAATTAGAAAAGGAACAGAGCGCTCTTTTGCCTCTGTACAAGGCTGTTCCAAGTATTACCCCATAATCCCCCAGAAATCAAGGACGATTTTACTTATGATCTTTATAGGTGGCAGGCTAGGCTTTTATTTTTGCTGGAGGAAGATTAAAAGATTCAAGACAGGTGTACTAAGATCACACAGCTGCTCTTATTCCCCTTCCCAGGGAGACAGGAACTTCACACCTGCCCACCCCCCCCAGCTCCTACAGCTATTTCCTTTCTGTATGTCTTTTGATGGCTGAACAAAAGGGGGGGGGAAAGAAATCCAGTGCAAATAGACTAACTTAGGGAAACTAGAGATATCCTAGCCAAGCAGGGAACCAAACCTGCACTAGTACTCCAACCCAGTCCAGTGTCTTCCTTTGGAGTCCAGTATATCTGTCTTTTGAACTGACTGCAATGGTCTTATGATTTTTTTTTTTTTTAATCGATCTAAACGGTGTAGCAATATCCTGCATGTTCCCCATGCACTCATGTAGCTAATATCCCAGCTACCTGCAAAGACTGCAAAACTATCAGTTTTCTAGAGCCCCCAATGCCTCCCATGCCTTTTATCAGCCAACCTGCTGCCAACAGGCACCCCAACCCCAAGGGAACCTGGAATACAACTGTGCAGCCCCCTTAGCTTTGGAGGTCTGTTTTACTGTTTCTCTTTCTGCCACACAGAAGAAAATCACTCTCAAACAGCTCCCAAATACACTAGCATGACTTTTTTTTTTTTTTTTAAACTGGCATATAGATATATTTCTCATCATGAGGCAAACTCCTCAGCACAGTTACCCTAACTCTTTTACACTGTCCTGGTTCCAGATCAGGTCACTGGGCAGCTGGCTCAGCATAGCCATGGGCTTGGAAACACATCTCTATGCTAAAAGTTAATTTTCAGTCCACCTGCACTTGTTTTGAACTACAAACCCACTTCTCCCAAAGAGGATACAGCCCTTGTCATCCTCCTTCCCTCTTACCACCTCCACAACTGCACTGTCCCCCTCTCACAAATAGGAGGCAAGCCTTGACTGTTGCTCAAAACCACATCCCAATCACTTCCAAAAGCAGAGCTCACCTCTTCCAAAGAAGAGACCCTTCTTGACTGTAACATTCTCCACTCCCAGTTTCAAGTCCCCACCTTTCTCTCAGGTGGGTGTAATTTAGGTTTAATACCAAAACCCACCAGCCTTATTTGATTTCTTCTTGGTTTAGGTGAGATTTCCTTTGAACTTTGAGTCTCTATCATACAAAGTAAATTAGTAGGCAAGGCATTACAATAAAATACTCTCCTACATCATGAAAGGCAGATTTTATTTCATTTTCACTACAAAGCTGACAGTTGTGTTGGCTTTCCTCTTCTTTAATTAAGTCCAGAGTCTTTCTGAATTTTATTTAATTATATTATAATAGCACTATGAGAAGTGATCTTATTTGATAATTTACAGTGGCCTCTCTTGAAATAAACTTCAACATCCCTTGAAATTCTCTCTTGAAATAAAGTTAAACAGTGCCACTTCTATCCAAATCTACTCCATGCAGAGGAAAGTTCATTGCCTGTTTAATAGATGATATAGCTTAGGAATAGATTTTTCTGCAAACCTTATGTTTTCTCTTGGATTTTTGGAAGTTCAGACTTACAGTGGTGCAGTAAGTTGCTGGGGAAACGCTTCAGCTCCACTTGGCCTTCCTCAGCCGAGGCAGAAGGGGCTGAAGCAGCCAGCTATATCTCAACTCTCTTCACTTTTGGAAAAGCACCCGTGTTAGCTCTCCACACCAGTCCCATTGCATCGCACAGGCAACCTCAGCTTTGCCCTCTACGCTGCACCTACCAGTCCCTTACAAGAGTCCTGTTTCCATGAACTTGCATGAAACTGCTGTTGTCCTCTCCACATTGCACCTCAAAATAAATCCAGCAGTCCTTCTACAGTAACACTCCACCATCAACAAATTCCCGCATGAAAACTCCCACCAAAATGCTCCACCATCGACAAACTCCTACAAGAAAAATGCAATACAGCATTACCCCATCAAGAAATTTCCACTTGAAAATTTCCACAGGAATACTCCACCACCAGCAAGGTCCTACATGAAAACATCTATGTTAGCACTAAGATTCCACTAGATATTATCAAGAAACTAGGACACACCTTGCCCCAATGGTGGGGAGGTGGTCATATTGGGAGGAAGCCAGTGGGACCCACTGGACTGCCTCCAGCTGCCCCTTGGCACAGGGCTGGAGGGGTCATTCCTGGCTGAAGCGGGAGCACCGGGCTCGTGGGGAGCTGCTTGTGAGGACAGAGGGCTGCAGAGCGCCGGGTGACACGCACCCTGGCTGCAGGGCTGTGACCCTTGCCTGGCTCCCAGCCTGAGCCCTCCATCAGCCCAGGGCAGGAGTCAGTGCTGATCTGCTGGTGCAGACAGAGATCTTCCAAGCCCAGGTGGCCACCTGGATCACCTGCAAGCAGGAGGGGACCATGTGCCTTCGATGCATGGAGGCTTGGAGCATTTAATGAGCCAAGAGGCTTTCAGAGGTTGCTGGGAGGCCAATGCTGTAGCACCCCGAGTACAGGGGTGCCACACTGCTCAGGCTGCTGGAGGTGGTCTCCTGCTCACAGGGGACAGGGGGTATGGAGGCCTCAAGTCCCCTCACTGATGAGGAGAAAGCAACTCTCACCCTCATTACATCACCTCAAGAAGCCAGCTGGCAGATCAGGGGTGTGGAAATTGGAAGAAAAGCATTTCAAAACACATATTTTTCCAGGCAAAGGAAATGAAACTGGCAGCAGCCTCCCACGGACAGCCCTCTCAGCCACGCTGATGCTGCACCAGGTGAAGGCAGGAGCTGCCCCATCCCTCGGGAGGATGTCCTGCAGAAGCGTGGGCATGCCACACACCACGGTTACTGCTGTTGAAAATGGTTTAAGGCACAGAGGGCAGTGACAGAATAATGTCTCGAGTGCGCTGCCAGTGCTCATACTGATGTTATGCTTGCTGGGTGGATTAGTAGAGGGGTTTGGATTCAATCTCAGCTAATACTTTCAATGTCACAGGAATCAAACATCAATTTTCTATTAAGGTTGGTTGTAAGGTTATGTATGTGGGTCCTTGTCGAATTATACATAATTCCCTCTTTCTAAAGTATCCTGGGACAAGCGTTGCTCCCAGGAAGAGCCGAGAGACACCCCTGCCCTGCAGAAATGGTGTATTTCTATTCTGAAAGAAAACATCCTCTTCCCTTAGCGCACAATTGCGGGCTTGGGTAGACAGCAGATGCGAAGCTGCGTTATAGAAATTTGTGGTCAAAGCCAATGCTATGTCTTTATTTTAATTTTAAAAGGCAAATATAGCTGCTGGATAACACTTTATACAAAAAAATTGTTTTCAGTAATCCTGCATTAAAAACTAACAGTCTTCATTCATCAGGTTTCCAGATAGGCAACAGTGAGAGAAAGTCTCTCATTAAAAATAGATTCAAAGCGTTCAGAGGCATTTCTTTCAACGATTGACTACTGAATATTGTATCTTTTTCTAACATTTTTGCAAATAAAACAAAGATTTTTTCTTCACTTAGGTTATCATTATATATTAATTTATAGCTTTAGCATTTTTTTCTGAATATGAATTCATGTAGTTATCCAGTGTAAGTTAGTAAGGCCACAGTCTGCTCTCTTAGCCCAAAGCAGTTAATTTCTTTTGTCTATGCTGAATTTTGATAATTCTTCCTTATTTTTTCATGCACATCAAGGTATCCCATTGCTGTAGTTCACGTTACTTTATTCCTGACAGATTGAAATTCCATTTGACAAAAACCAAAACTAAACAACCCACCCAACAACTTACACATTGTCAATTTATTGATGTGCATCGAGCTTGACATATTACCAATGATTCACTGAGCTGCAGTTAGAAGGACAAATCTGCTATTTATTCTGTAATCCCTTCAGCTAGAGATCAGACATCTGTTTGTAAAGCAATTTTTTATAAAAGCATGGGGAAGTCTTCCTGGCACCCATCTGGTTAATATATATTCCCAACTATATTTCAATTTTTCTGGTAAAGTAATCTTATCCACTTGCTTTGTGACTTAAAATATCTTGCAGTGGCCACTGACTACAAATCATGCGTCCGCATGTGTCTTGTTTCAGAGCTCTGTTTCACCTGATTTATTGTGAAAGGCAAAGAAGGAGTTACAGTAGCTACGGACTGAAGTTTTACAACAAAGTGCAGCCTTGTCTCACTTAAATAGCAAGTAAACTGAGAATTAAACTAAACATCAAGTACATCTGAGATTCAATACCTATTAACTTTGTTTTGTCAAAAAAATATCTGGGTATATTTACCTTTGGTCAACAATTGGTTTTATCCCCCAATTTTTTTTATTTTTTTTTTTTTAAGAAGTAGCTGCACCAGACCGCAAGTGCACTGCCGAGGTGCACCTCGAGAACCTGTGTTCGCGCCCTGCTTGAAAGGGCCATTACAAAACAAAACATTACCCTAGATCGAAATTATCAGCCCTTCAGGGGTCTTTTTTAGGCATCTATCCAGTGTCTACCAGTGCCGTGACTGGAGCATGCACAAGTCACAATGAGTTCATAAGCAGGTTCCCTGACTTCTCTGTCTCCAGGCTCCAATACAGCATCCTCCGTGGTTCTGAATGCAGTCTGAGGGGGGAGAAAGATACTGTCTGAAGTGCTGACTGTAAGGCCCCATTTTAATTCCCTTTGAAACCCCGTTCCTGATTTCTGGGGAAGGACGCACCAAAGAGTGCAATAACTGGCTGCAAGGCTACAGCCAGCTACGAGGACACTCCCTGCTGTCAGAGGTTAACGTGAGCAGGTATTTGTTATAAGAAGGACATCATCTCCGTGATTTTAATTCAGGGCATGATCGTGACTTTCTGATTACCTAATAATTACAGAATCAAAGAATGTACTACATCCTTTTGCCTATTTTTTATTTTTTGCTACTTAAGGGCTCGTAAAAGTGATTCGGATGAGCTTCGAAATTTAAAGCGAAGGCTTTAAAAAATACGTGGATACTTATACACATGTGCATTATGCATTAGCAACATCTGCAGCATAGCTATGAACACTGCTAAGAAATGTAGCCAGATCCTCAAGAGAGACTATGTCTGTGAAGCTATACCAGTTTATGTTAGCTGTGGGTGGAGGCCAAAGAATCCAATAACCTCTGAAATGAATCTGGTAACGATAATACAACTTCTGCTGCAACAAACCACATTAAAAATAAACAAACAACGCCCCTGCCAGGTGCTGTTTAAAGTTGGAATGCTCTATCAATCTCAGTGGAGGCCAAAGACTGAGTGATCTAAAATCTTATTCATAAATACAGGCTTTTAAAGTCCGGGCTGAGAAGCACTGGGGTAGAAGAGACAGAGAAACTTCAGCTTTCAGGCAATGATAAGGTGAGCTTCCAGAGTTTCCTCTGAATTGGGTAAAAATGTGGTTTAGTCTTCTCATCTGTGAACCAAGCACCTCACACAGGAAATTAATTCACACACACATGTGGAGAAAGCAAGGCAATTCAGCTGGGTGGTTTTGTTGTTTGAACAAAGTAAGATGAAGAAGCATTAATCCAGAATATTGAAAACTTCCCGTAAATGATTCTTTCGATTCTTTGGCCCAGAGTAACTCTGGGCTGAAGCTGTGAAGCTGTATGCGAGTACTTTATAAACTTAGCTGAGAGCATCATGTGTTTTTATATACACATTTATGCAGAACATCTTGCATAGCACTCTACAAACAATGACTTAGATACTAGTAATGCATCAGCTATGTAAGCAAATGTGGCAGCAGCTCTATTTCAGTAATAGCTGGCACAAAGTTGATCCCATCTTACGGAGAAAGGAATGTTGGCCAGGCCATCCAGAAGGAGAATTATTCCCCAGCCTGTTTCTAAAGGAGTGATGGATTCCAAGCCTCCTCCTGGATGCTGGCAGCACAAGGGAAGGCAGGACCCGGATCACAGCCTTGTGAGGAAGCCTGCAACGCAGGCACTGCAAAATTTCACACTAGTTATAGGCATTCTCGCCTTTTGCCCCATCGTGCTTTGGGTATACGCAATGTCACCTCATCTAGTTCCTGCCTAACAGCATTTTATAAACACTCCTTAACTTTAGCTTTTAAGTACTTTTCAAGTAATAATGGCAAGTGTTGAAATGTTTATGTTCCCATCTGAACTTGAGGAGCACATCTTATCTTTAATGATACTGCTAGTCCTAAGCTCTTTCTTTTTGTCAGCAGATTTGTAGCCGTACTCTTGCTTTATAACAAGAAATCTCTGATCAGCTCTCTTCACAGGAGAAAAACACAAGAGTTATGTAGTTTCCAGAGTAGAAATATCAACTGGTTGAATTAACAATAATGCCACAAGATGGTGCTGGACATTTCATTGACACAGGTCCTTGAAACTTTTCAGTTTGTTGCTTAAGAATTGTTAGCTTTGTATTTTCTCTGACTAGACCTCTCCCCAGTTGAAGTTTACTCTGAATCTGTGCTGGCTCACTGCATGGGGATACCCAAATGGGCTGGCATTTCACCCAGACTGGATAACAGGGTTTCTGTTTTATACTTTTCTTAAAACACTGTTGGTGTTGCTTTGCAGTTGTGCATCCCAAGATGATTTCATGGCAGGTCAGCAAAGCTTTGTTCCTACTATGGAAAAGTCCTCCAGATTAATACTGTTTTCCAAGACCTCCTGTTGGTCACAGCAACCCAGGATAGTGACCTGACAGCGCAATTCAATTTTCATAGCAATTACAATACCTTTTTGTTTTGAAAGAGAAAAAATCATACAAGCAGAAGCTATATAATTTCATTCAATTCAATAAAAACTCTAGAAAAAAGACATCTTGGAAAAGAGATTACCTGCCTGTTATGTGTATAATGGACTCTTGAACAGAAAGATCTGGTCATTAAATTTTTTCCACTAATGTCTCTCTAAAATGAAATTTTCAGCATTGTGAGGTTTAATAAACCATTTCTGATATTTCCAGTCCATGACTGATAATGCTGTTAACATTTCCTAAACAAATGTTTAGGAAAAAAAATAGAGAGAACGTTAAAACTTTTAGGTCAGATTCTCAGTGAGATCAATGGACCTACAAAGATTTATAACCACTGCAGGTTAGGCCTTTAAGTATAAAAAGCATTTCATTCATGCTTTTATGAACTTGATGGAGTTTGGATTTGGGTCCTGAAAAAAATGTCCTGTATTTTATAAAGGGAAGCATCCAAATCTGGAAGTGGAATATCCTGAAGTGTAGAAGTTTTTATGTTCCCATCTGAGCTTGAGGAGCACATCCTATCTTTAATTTGTGGTGCCTCTGCACTCCACAGCATTTGCTGTCTCCTTTCCCACAGAAAATGCCTCCTACAGCCTCTTTTTTCCAGCTGCTCTGCTGATTTTATAACCAGCCAACCCAGAACAACACAGCAGACACAGACTTCTAATGTACAGCATCAGCTGCATCTCTCCACTTGTTTATTTTCCTTACTGCTAAAGATGAGTGGTTTCAGTGGCGACAAGACTAATGTGTCCAGCTCCCCTTTTACCTCCAGTTTGGAATATGGTAGTCATCTCTTGTCCTACGTCAGTTGTACACCTCTTCACTGTAATAGAGTCTGTTCCCCAAACTGCATGCCATCCACTAAGGCATACGATGAAAGCAGAAAGGGGTGTGACTTTTGTCTGTAGTCAGCATCATTCCCAGGCCTGTGCTAGTGATGTTGTTAAAGAGGAAAGGTTAAAATCCACTTGACAGTATTCACTGAAAATATTGACTGTATTTTCTATATGTAAAATTAGAATGGTTTGCATTTATGAATAAAATTGTATATGGTGATCTCAAAGTGTTTTGTTAAGATAAGAATACATTATTTTCTCAGACTGAAAGGAGAATTAGGACACAGAAAGTTCAAGAGAATTATAGAAAAATTAACTGAGTACAACGTCACATCTAAATTCCTGGATTTCTAATTGTCTGTCTATTCCTTTGACAATTTGCACACACAACATTATATCAAATGTTAACACTCCATTTTAAATAACGCAATCAACTGAAAAATCAGGAGCTCACAAAGTAGTAATTCCACATGTATTTTTAAATACAACCACCCAAATATTTTGCCATAGCTTCTCATTATTGATTTATTCCTACTTGGTCATTTTGCAGTAACTAATGTGACATTTTTATTTTTAAAAAAATCTATTATGTAAATGCAGTATCAGTTAGACTTATTGCAACAACAGATACTGGTAAGAATACAATTGTTCTTAAAATGGCATTATGGTAAGAATACAACTGTTCTTAAAAAGGCATTATGGAAAATAGTATCTTTTCCTAGGCAGTCTTCTACGCATGTGTTGCGGGGCATAAGGTTGTCTTTCTTGCCATTACCCTTCAGTGTGGCTGGCAGAACACATTATTTGGTTTCCTATTGTTATTCTAAATCATGGCAACGTGGTAGATTGCTACATAAGTAAAACTAAAATTTTTAATCTAAAGAATTCTGTGTTTTCCTAAGTACATTGAAGTCTGGAACATTACTTGGATTGCAACAGATTCTTAATGGGAGCGAGAAGCTTGGTGTTTACATAATGTCTTCTGTACCAGCTGTCTGGTTTCTGGAAAGTGTGGTGGAATATTCATACTCCACACCCTACGTGAGTGATACAGTTATTGTAGCCTTCTGACAAGTGTAAATTACAGAATAAAATCTGCATTCAAAGTCTTTCATAGTCCTCTCACACTGTCTGTCACTGCCAGTATACCTGCTTGGTTTAGGATTCCCTTGCTCTACAGGAGTCTAAGGCGGCCTTAATGAAAATGAAACTCGTGGTCTAATGCTTTGATCATCTCACTAGTCTCTCCATTACGTCACCCTTTCAACTACCTAGCCAAAGTCAATGGGAGGGAAAAAATCTAGGATTTTGCATTGCAAAATGCTACCTAATTTATCATGACACTTGTTACAATGTTATTATTACAATACTTCCTAAACAGACCTGGCTATAAGTAATGAAATAATGAAGCTCTAACACTTTGAAACTTCTTGTCTCCTCCTCAGGATGTTTAGAAATATGGAGAAGGTACATTGTCTTATGATTTCCATGGGAATCACCAAGCCAGCCACCATCCTGCCTGCCCTGGCCCGTGGCATCCGGCAAGGGAGGCCCAAGAGATGCAAAAGAGACTCTGTGTTTAGGGCTTGATTTTCTGTTGCCCTCAGACATGCAGGTTGCTTACACCTAAGCAAAAAAGGTAAAAACCCTCCACAACTTGTGCTTCCCTGACACATATAGGCGGGATATAGGGTCACTTTCTGCTACCGTACTTGGTGCCTAGCTTGATCCTTACTTGGCTGGTTGTCCTAGTGCAATTGTTTATGTACCTCTCTTGGGCAAAGCAATCTATGAGTTTGCTCATTATGTACCATTATAGAATCATAGAATCACAGAATATTTTGGTTGGAAAAGACCTTTAAGATCATCAAGTCCAACCGTACCTGTCCACTACTAAACCATGTCCCTAAGCACCTCGTCTACCCGTCTTTTAAATGCCTCCAGGGATGGGGACTCCACCACTTCCCTGGGCAGCCTGTTCCAATACTTGATAACCCTTTCCGTGAAGAAGTTTTTCCTAATATCTAATCTAAACCTCCCCTGGCGCAACTTGAGGCCATTGCCTCTTGTCCTATGTACCATTCTGAGGGAGAACGCTCTGTGAAAAAGCATACTGAGTACAAGGTTTGGGTCTATAAGGCAACTTTCACAGAACTTTGGGGAGTTTTGGTTAGAAACTGCCCTTAATTATCTGGAACCACCACTGAGGTTGTATAAATTCTGACGCACGTGTGTTAAAGGAATAAGGGTAATACTTCATACTGCTGGGGGTATTATCGTTATTCCAGGTAATGTGCACCATCACAATACTGACTTAAAACTGGGCTTAGCACAGTGTAATACATGACTTGGAGCAGTCATTGAAAACTCTTTGTGAATACTGTGGCAAAGGCTAATGTAAATAAAGGAAGATCAAAGTAAACTTTGAAGTAGGAATGGAGCCTGGCATAGCCTAGCAAGACATACTGTACTTAGGCAAAACCCAACAAACTGGAAATATTTCATTTTCAATTTCATGTCCAAGATATCAGCCTTAAGACTTACTTTTTTATTATTATTATTATTATACATTCTCGTTCTCACTGCCATTAAGTACAAGCTATGCTAGCAATTTATTTTACAAGCTTTCCATAAAGATATGGACCATATTTTCTTTTTGTAAACACTGTTGATAGCATTTTATCATACAGCAGAACAGTGCAGTTTACCAGCTCCACTAGCACATGATGAATGCTGTCAGTGCCCCCACAAAACCACCAGCAAACAGAGAGCTCAATAGAGGCCCAAGAGAAGGTGTTGGCATGTAAGTGCATCAGTACACTTAGCAGTCTCCTTTCATCCACCTCCATTTTCATCTTCATGTAGAACCTCTCATACAAGCTACAGCGCTGGAAGCAGCTGTGCCAAGTCCCATTTTCCAGACCTGTCAAATAAACTTAGAAAAGGCTTATGTCATGGTTCCAGACGTATATGTCTACGCAGGCTCTTGAGGGAAGCAACACCTTTCACTCATAACCACACAGGTCTTCACAATTCTCGGTCTCCAGTGCTGGAGGCTCCATGGGGCAATTCTTCTACCACTGTGGTTCCCCAATGCCTACGGATTGTGCCTTTTTCCTGCCTTTCATTCCACAGAAGAAGGTGAATGAGCATCAGCTGCAGAAAAATCTGCATCTGCTGCAAGTGCATATCACCCCTTACACACAGTCTCATAGCTGAAGGCAAAGTGTCTTCTCACTAACATGTGCAGTGCAGCTAGTCGACCACTGGGCTATAGCAATGAGCTAGAGAGAAGGCAGAATCACTCGTGGCGAGTTATGTCTACTGGAGACAAGCCTGAGCAAGAAACTCCAAATCCTAACCTGGATTTCTCCAGAGCCCTTGTGTAGTCACATAAAAGATGGGTGTCTTTTATTGCTGCATGACAGACAAAATTTAAGTTACTTTGATTTATTATTTGGCAAGCTGTTGATAATGACTTCTGGTAATTTTCTCCTCTGTGCAGAGAGGCTCCACTCTCCTCCTCCTTCGGTGGTGTGAAAGTGGCAGAGATGTCCTGCTCTGTTTGTTCCTGGAATCCTTGAAGGACATGGTGCTGGGGGAGCGGTGTGGCTGCTCTGGACTGAGCAAGACAACAAACAGCAATCTGGCAGCGACTTACCTCCAGCCCTCCTGGCTGCCCTCTCAGCTGACAGCAGAAGCCACAAGGTAACAGAAATCTCCTTTACCTTCCCACCACATCACTCAGCTGCAGCCAGCAAAACACCTGGAAATTGAGACCCCATTTTGAATAGTTCTTGAGTGTGACATGAGGACAATCACCATGAGAAAAGCTCTAGGTCTAAGTGATCCCCAGTAGATCAGCTATAGCATAAACACTGACATTTCCAAACAGACCTAGCCCCTCGTGGAGATTAAAGTAAATCCCAGAGTATTTTATTCTAGCTATAATCCTAAATAACAACAAATCTGGATCTGCCGTATAATATTAAATAACTCCTCCCTTACTTTTTGTCTTCCCTGTGTCAAAGAACATCATCAGCTTTGACAGTCAAGTACTCAGAAATACGGAAATACTCGAATGCCAGCTGTTTTGTTCATACGGAAGACCGGCTGCCCGCTAACATGCAGTGTAGCACTAGCTGGATTAATTGCATTACATGCTTAGTTCTAGAGAAAGAAACTATACCCAGCTGAGCAATCTCGGGGCCTGCACTCAAAACACTGATTGCTAGGTCAGTGCTTTCATTATTACGGGTTCTTGGTGGAAACATAAACCACGACAGCAGAGAGCTCTTGTGGTTTGTACAGCTCAGCAGAACGTACAGACTATTCAGTTTGGATGTATTTTATTAACATTGAGCATTCACTTCACGCACAGATAGCTTTTGACATTGTTGGCACTTAGGTAACAATTAAAGCCCCTGTTATCCAGTGTATTTAAAAAAAAAAAAAAAGTCTTTTTCTTTTTCAAAGGCATCTGCCCTTGCAACATGAGGTGTTTCTGTATCATCTCTCTGCCTTAAAGGATGTGGTATGACTGGTATATCACTGTTCGTAGGAAACCGGGCTCTGGGGATGCAGCTGTGTTGCCAGAAAGTCTGCACACTATAGACATAACTTTTGTGCATTGCCAGTAAGTTGTGGCTGTGACTATATCCCCAAGGGTTCCCAAAAGGTTTTGGACTGTAGGTGTATCTCTGTGCTGCCAGAAAGCCTGTGGTTGTGGATGTCTTTGTCTACAGGGCTGAAAAGTTGTGGGCTTCTGATATATCAGTATGTGCTATAATAAAGCCTGTGCGCGGTAGGTGTATCCCCCTCTTCTGCTAGAGGCCTTTGGGCAATTCCAGAGCTATTTGTCTCCACAGCATTTGGGACACATGCTGCTCTATTTGTCCTAGCATATCTACATGGTAATAAAGTTGTAGGTGTGATAACACATTTGTGCCAAATTACTCACTCTATGAGCATATGCGCCATCACTCTGAGGATCTCAAGACGATTTAAAATTGCTAATTAAGCTTCGTACACCTGAGACAAGTAAGGGTTATTATGCCCATTTTACAGATGCACATTGCCATGTTCCCTGGAAGGCCGGCGTGCTGCCTGCTGGTGGTGTATGTAAAAACCCCTGTACCCATTCTGGGTGCCTAGCTGGCTCTTAATCAGATGTAACACTGATGTGGATAGCAGCTGAAACTAGCACTCTGCAGCAAGTAATAAATCTTGAAGCTGAGGGCAAAGGGAGCTTAGCTGGCATGTATACAGCATACATAGAAAATACCACATGCATTCATTTTCCTGCTTTCAGGAACTGCAACTTTTGATTCACGGACAAGCCCCAGCTGCATGCTCTTGCTGCAGAGCCTGGGCAGTCCTAACAGACCTAAATACTAACTTCAGTATGACTTTGTAGCACAATATAGCAGTCTGTACTATGTGCATTCCCAAAGGAATGAATTATCCTGCAGGAAACAGTGTGCAAATACATAACAAGGGTCCCATCCGAATCTTTGTATTTGTGCCTGCTGTGTATTTCCCCCTGAACAATTAATCATCTCTAAGGATGCAGTCTGGACAACGCTTTCTCTTTCTTTCTCAAACTAAAAATAAGGAAGTGTGAAAAGATGCTGAACCCAGACAGACGTGTAGCAGACTAAAATTTTCAGAAGATTATGGGGATTTCACTTTTTATGTTCACTTATTACAGTTGCACCTTATTTTGTCCTCTGCGTGGAAAGAAATACGGATCGTCTCATTCAGTAGTAACATAAAGCTGACTATATTTTCCTCTGAATACTCAAAAAATTTGATACTGATATGTGTTTAGCCAGGAAATGCATCTGATCATGTGCCCAGATGAAAAATCAGGCTCCAAATACCCATCTGGATTCAGAAATAAACTCAGCACCTCGGGCTGATCGCTAATGGAAAGAATGACACACACAAGCATGACTTCATGGTCATAAGGCCTTGACGATGTACATCCAAAATGTTTTTAACAATATACATTTTATCAGTTTTGGAAGCTCCTAAAAATAAAGAGCCAAATGATGAAGCAATGTAGAGTATCTGCAGGGAAAAGGTGTTTTGTGCCAGTAAGTCTGGGATATTACCTTTGGCTCACAAGTCTGCGTTACTTTCTGGCCATACACTCGAACTTGAATCATGCACATCCTGCAAAAATGTAAGAGACGCAGAAGATGTTGCTTGCTTCCTTAGGCTCAAACCCCACCTTTTAAAAACTATATTGAACTTTACATACAACATATGTTTTTCTACCTGTTTTTCTTCCCTCGTAATAAATATAGAAAAGCAGCCCTAGAATTGGGTGAATATTGCAAGAAGTTTTTGCATAAATGTTTCCTGGTTTGAATGTTTAAATGAACATGCTTCAGGCATAGCTGTTAAGTATGCAACTGCACTGAACTTGACAAGCTGGAGAAGCCCAGGAGGTGGGTTGTGAAGCAAAAGTGAGCAATGTTTTTTGTACTACTCGTGGCTGAGTGGGGGCTCTGCTTCATTTCCACACCAAAGGTCCAGATGAACTCTGCTATCCCACCGGCTTGCTTTGCTTTGAATGGATTTCTACCCATTTTGTACTTCCACTTTGTAAGGACTCCAATAAATTAACTCACTGGTGATGGTATGTGATAACAACGACATTGCAAGGAAACATCGCAAAGGTATTTCCAAGAGCTACCTTCCTCCCGTCAGAGAGCAGATACCTTGTGAGCTGTGTGTCATGGCACCTCAAGATGGGAGGTGCAAACGTCCCAGTGAGCCGTGGATACTCCTTATCTTGCACGGACAGCTGTTCAGCCCAGTGGGGAGGACCCTCAGCTCCACCTTCAGTTACTTCAACAAACAAGGCTACTTCTACCTCCCTGACCCTACTGGGGAAAGCTGGCACCAGTCCCGAACCACGTCCTGCTCTCTCCTGAGGCTGCTATGGATGACCTGCCAGTTGGGCTGATGGCCAGGATAAGTGGTAAGTGCCAGATTGCAATGCTCTCTCCTCAGGCAACAACCAGTGAACCCAGAGTAAAAAGTGTGAGAAGCTTGGGGCTGGACTGGAGGTGGTTTGGGGTTTTTTGACCCAGAGAATAGGCAAGATTCTCTAAAAAGGGATAAGATCTAGTATCAGGCAGGAGAGTCTGCAGCCTGTCTGGTATACCAGGAGAACCCTATTCCAGGTCACCCGTGGGAAATGGTAGGGAATAATCTGGGGAGGGGATGGGGGAAGAAATAGCTTGGAGGATCCTGTGTGTCTTGCAGGCAGGGAACACCACCAGGTGATAGCTGGAGAAGCTTGGACTCACTCTTCTTTCCCAGACCTGCTGCTCCATCTGCTCCGGCAGTCTCCAAGCACTGCCAGCGCCGTATCAGTTCTCGCAGCTGCGCTGGTGGTGTGCGAATCCCTCTCTTCAGAATTTTTATAATCAGCTACGATTTTGATGTGCTGCCAATATTTTTTCTTTCAGCAGTTCCTCCAGGAGTGAGGAAATAGTAAGTTTTCGATAATTTCTATTGTGGCAATACCTGAAGAGAAATTTGCAGAAGAAAAACAAGGTACTTTTCTGTGCTGATCACTTTCTTCCTGACAGATTTCAAAGCGTGAGACAATAAAGGTGTCGGAGCTTCTCAGAAGAGGTGGTAGGAAACTTTCACCGCATGAAGTGTTAGCCCAGCAACAGGGATCACGATGCATTGCCTATCTCTATAAAGCCAACAGCTGAATTTGGCCCATGTGGATTAAACAGACTAATAGGTGGTGCTAAAGGAAATTCAACCCTTGGTAAATAAAATAAAGATGCAGAGCCCCCAAAGTCAAAACCCCTTTTGCAAGAAAAGTAATCTCTCACAATGGTGATCTTAGTCTTCCCCTCCTCCTGTCCCAGGAAGGTGTCTGTGGCGAGACCTGGGAAGATGCTCTATTTCTGTGACATCCTCCTGCCTGCAGATAAAATTCACAGGAGCTGAGAGCGCATCAGAATTTTATTAGCAATTTTCCATTGCATCATACCAGACAACCACCAACATGAAAACTAATTTTAGTTGAGCTGGTGTGACATGGGGTTTGTTCTAACCCAAAAGTATGTCTAAACCTATTCCATCAACACTTTTTGTCGTGTATGAGACATATAATGATTAATGTAGAGAGACTTCATCAAGAAGGGCCATTCCACACCCTCATCCACGTATTATCAATTCCCACTTATAGAAAACGTGTCCAGGCAAGACTCAACTACATTTGCTCTGTGAGGTGTTTTCTCAGGAAAATAATGAGATTATTCATCCAGAGATTAGGGAGCTGGATTTAACCTCTCCTTTGAAGGACGGACTCTTTAATGATGCAGCACTCTCCTGGCGATAACACACAGCTGTATTTTCCATGTTGGACTCAGACCTGAACCTCCTGACTCAGGCATATGTGTTGTACTAACTGCTTTCCACTAAGAAAACAGAGCTGGAGGATGCATAATAACTTCTAAGGACTGTGTAGGTTGGAGTCCTGGGCTTTTTAAAAATAAATTTAATTCATTATTATGATTTTTTTTCCTTAAACTGAATAATTAGGCATAACCACTGATGCAGATGCATGAAAATACTTCTTACCAGAGAATAAGCTATATGTTGTGGAAATGCTTCAGTATTGCAGTTGTTTTTTATTAGTTTGTTTGTTCTACTCTTTCAATTATACTGATGTAGTCAAAGCATTTTCATCTGGACAAAGGTTTTAGTTTTCAATGGCTAGTTCACTGAAGCTGCTATTGCATGTGTGTAAATTCTGGTTTAGACATTTATAAACATTTGTTTCCTGGATGCCATCGGTCAACTCAGCCCAAACTCTGTCAGGGAGATATTTTTACAGCAAGAAGGTAGGTATTTTCACTTTATGTGATGTTTATTTTGACAATTCTCCTGGTGCCCTTCCCCAGCTCCTCCCTCGAGGGCACCTTCACAAACGTTTGCTGCACAGGTGGTTGAAGTCCAAACACAAAAAGCAGGGCAGTAAGCTTTCAGTTCAAACCCTGTCTCAGGACAGCTGGAATTTTATAGAAGCAAGCACATATTTGTTAACTCCCCCCGCCCCCCCCGGCTTAATTGCTATAATTTGTCATTTTGTTTCTTGAGGATTCTTGCTAGAGAACGGCAAACAAATAAAATTCAGTGTGGTTTGAAGCAGATTAACTGCCAACGAGATAAAAAGAAGTCTGTAATAAATCAGTGAGTCATCTGACATTCACAGGAAAAATGTGGGATGTTCAGTAGGAAGGGAAAGTATAGCATGGAAAGGGTTGCTGCAGCATGCCCCGTTCTCCTGCTGTGCATGTGTTACTGATGGCCAGAGACTGGATCTTAACCAGCATGGCTGTTCCCATGTAAGAAAGAAGCTGCTTCACGAGTATTTCACAGTAGGAAAGTGTCCTGCTTTCAGCTGGGATAGAGTTAATTTTCTTCCTAGTAGCTGGTCCAGTGCTGTGTTTTGGATTTAGCATGAGAATAATGTTGATAACACACTGATGGTTTATTTGTTGCTAAGTAGTGCTTACACCAACTCAAGGACTTTTCAGCTTCTCATGCTCTGCCATCTGAGAAGGCTGGGAGTGCATAAGAAGCTGGGAGGGGGCACAGCCAGGACAGCTGACCCAAACTGACCAAAGGGCTATTCCATAACCATATGACATCATGCTCAGTATATAAACTGGGGGGAGTTGGCCAGGGGGCAGTGATCGCTGCTCGGGGACTGGCTGGGCATCGGTCAGTGGGTGGTGAGCAATTGCATTGTGCATCACTTGTTTTGTATATTATTTTATCATTATTATGATGATGATGATGATGATGATTTTCTTTTCCTCTGCTGTCCTATTAAACTGTCTTTATCTCAACCCATGGGTTTTCCTTTTTTTTCCTGATTCTCTCCCCCATCCCACCAGGGAAAGGAGGGTGAGCGAGTGGCTGTGTGGTGCTTAGTTGCCAACTGGGGTTAAACCACAACTGAAAGGGAATAGGAAAGTTTGTAGCTTGCATCGAGTGTATTGCCAGAAAAAAAGTTTGAGAAAGAAAAAATAATACAAATTACCTCTGGGTATTTTTATGCATGGCAAAGGTTGACGGAGATCAGAAAACCTTTCAGAAAGCCAAGCTGAAGTCATTAGTGACTGTGACAATGGGGAGACAGTAGGGCATGAAGAAAAATGTATTCCCTCTTAATTACACTGTAGACATTTTCCCTTGGGTTCTCTCTCAGTTGGAGTATTAATGCTTCATAGTTAATTAGCTCTTCCTTCCTTCAAAGCAATTTTATTATATTAATTAATATAGCATTGTTAACCTATTAATCCTGCCAACTGGCTTGAGGTATTGCACAAATGGTTAAAAACAAACAGCAACAGAAACAGAGCCATTATTTATCCAAGTTTTTTTAACTTGAAATAGGCTGCTCGGCCGTATAAACGCAGAGACTCCAAGGTCCCTGCCTGCAGGAGATTTTTACTCAGGTATGCTAAAGACCATATAGAAATGCAGGTCCCAATCCTGAGATACTGTCTCAGGTAAAACCTTAAGTCCTGATCCAACAAGCCTTTTCAAGTCATAATTAGCTCTCAAGATGTGAACCGTCTCACGGAAATTGAAAGAATTAAAAAATTTCCAAAGGCCTAAGTAGTGCATTGAAATCCCAGTGATGCTGACCCCCACTGTCAAGATTCACTTTAGGGGGGGTTTCACATGGGTGTGGAGCTACAGCATCAAGGCCACTTAGGCTGGCAGATGCCAAAATGCTTTCAAATTTATGAAGCCACCCTGCAGAGGTCATTATAAATGGCTTCAGGGAAGATGTGGGAGATGGTAAAGCAGGAGGAAGAGTTGGTTTTGAGACAAGCAGTAATTTAATGTTCTGCAGAGGGTCATCGGTAAAATATAGAGAGTACTGTGGTTGAGTCTAGACAGCGCTTGTACTGAGCTGTACTCATGGTATGACACATTGGCACCTCTTGTAAGCAGCTATTTTATTCTCCAGAATCTCAGTTTTCTTTAAAAGAAATATAGAAAGGTAGCAAAAACGTGTACATAAATAAAAAGGCATAGAGGCTGGGTGGAGAGCAGAGCGGAGCCTGCACAGAACTTGGGACTCTGCCACGGAGAGGTCAGAGGAGTTGACTCAGCAATGATATATGAAATATCAACATTTTAACTGCTATATTTGCTTGTGTAATGGCTGGATGCATGGACCGGGCACACCCTGCAATCACACCCCCAGCTGATGGTGAACAAAAGATCTCTGGTAGCTTTTGGCCGTGTGCACACAGTGGCAGAGCCCTCCTTTTAAAACAAAATCCAGGAGAGAGGGGTAGCTGTGGCCATTGCATCAGCACATTTTTGTCACACGAAAGAAGCAACACAGGATCACAGATCTACTCCACTGATTGCAACTTGCTGTCTTGTAGAAATGGGGGAGGGGGGTCCTCCTGTAAGGAAGGGACCAGTCCTTCAACATCTACCAAAGTTCCCGGATGTATTTGATATGAGGCAAAACCAGAGTTCTCCCTTCTTAAGCCTTCCTTCCTCCCAGGTGAGGATAAATGGCAGAAAACCATGGGAGTTACTTGGACAGGTCAGTTCCAGGTGGAATTTTATTTGGAAGAAAAGCACGATTCTGACAGAATAACAGCAGCATTATTTCTTGCATTATTAGACAATAAACTGTAATGCATTGCAGCCCAGCTTTAACAGAGAAGCTTCACAGTCATATTATAAACAGGAACATTAGCAGTTTTATCATCTTGTTCCAGGTAATCATCTTGTTCCATATAATTATGAGCTTTCATTTCTTGGATGAAGTAATCTTTGAAAATCTGTTCCTATTTAATTAGCCACATTCCCTACTGACTGCCACAGGCATCTCCTGTGCAGGTGTAGTCTTGAAGCTGTAAATTCATTTTCAGAAGCAGTTCCAAGAAGGAGCTGCTCAGGGTGGAATCTGCAGCAGAAACCCTCTTCTGCATCAGTCTTACCATGTAAGACAAGAAGACGATCTGCTCTAAGGTTGTGTAACAAGCTCACTTCTGAGCAGGGAACCAACCAAGCAAAGAGACCTGGTCAGGGGTAGGTTTTCTTGTTATTCTTTTGTGCTCAGTGCTTGGAAAGCTTGGTCTTAGCTCCCGCTGAAGTTACTTGAAGTTTAGCTGGACTTAGCATCATCCAAAAGTAGGTCCTAATTAACTGATCAAAAGGCAGGACTCTGAATGAATAATAGCCTGGGGATGGTCTTTGTATTCCCATTGACTGAGGGATAAGTCCTGCAATTGCACACACACGTTCATACCCTGCCCTCGGTCCGTGATGATCAGCTCCACGTGATCTCCAGCTTTAGTGCCAATGAAAAGAATGTGCCTTAAAACTGACAGCAGTGTATGGCCACTCCGAGGATTTCAGTCTGTTTCCTGACTGGATGGGAATTTTTTTTTTAGGTGGAGTGATGGCAGTTGTGATTGTCATGGAAAGAAGAGACTGGAAAAGTGAATAAAGGATATGGGAACAAATTAGGGCTTTAGTATCTTCCACAGTAAACCAGAAATCAGTCTCTGAGCACCTCTGCCACATTATAAGGTAGGGCACAATGAAAACAGAGTGACTGTGCCATAGCCTTTTGACTAACAACAGCAAAGAAAGAAAGTTTGCAGCCTTCTTTCATTTACAAACCACAACTATGTCAACCTGCCTAGGATGCAAAGACTGCACAAGCTTACATCTCCATTAGAAAGCAAAAAAAGGCATATACTGAGTTCTACCAGCCCTGGTGATCCAGCAGTCTCCAGAGTTCAATGAAAGAAGTGACTGGGGCGGGGGGGAAGGAACAGAAATGCTGTGACGAGGCCAGACCCCTTGAGGAGGTCCTGCTGGTGAGGGTGGTCTCCCAGCATCAGACACCTTCTCCAGGAGTTTCCCATTTGTTGCCTCAGTACAATTATGCCTACTCTGAAGCACCCAAACCTTGATTTTAGGAAGAGGAAAGTCTGGTATTTAACTGCCCCATCTGAACTTTAGATTATGTGTGACTTAGCAAGAGTAATAACCATCTGCTAAGGAGTCATTTTAAAAAATGAAGGCTGGGACTTTCAAAAGAGCTGATGAGGTGTTTGCCTCAGACCACAGACTCCAGAGAATTAAAAAAATCCCCATTTTAACTGTTCTGTTTATCTGTTAAGTTTTTAAACATAGATCTCCGTAGACTTGTCTCAGAGTTTCACATGGCGCTTTGGAAATCAGTTCCTGGCTTCTCTCTCCCGGTGCTGCTTTTATAGGAGCACGTATTTCCACTGACGTTGGCCCAGCCTTTTCCCTCCTCTGTGTTACACAATGTGCTTTGGGTAGTGGCAAATTCAGCTCTAATCTTTTCATCTCCAGAAGCAGCTGATTTTCTTTAGGTGCTGTAAGAAGATACTTTGGGGATCCTCTGGAGGGGAGAGACTGGTAGGTCAAAATCTGCTGTGTTCACAGCTAGAATGAATAGCCTAAGGTAAAGGGAATCCTCCTCTGCTCCAGAAGGTTTATTCCCCCGACCCCAGGCCATAGCAATAAAGAAGTCCTTTGAAATTATTCCACAGTCCATGATAACCTTTGTAAATCCCACATCAGGAAGGGATTTGGCAGAGTTATAGCTGCCGGTGGTGCCATTATTCTTTCTTTGACCCTCATCCAAAGCATGTTTGTGTTGCAGAAGACAGAGTGAGTTCTCCCTGAATGCCTGTGCACAGCGTGGATGGGGAAAAGCCGTGAAGGGTCTCTGTCTCCTCTCTCTCCTCCCTGCTTCTGAGCTGGGCTCCAGTAAGGGTAAAAGCCAATCTTCATGTGATAGAATCATAATTATTATTATTCTTGGATGATATCCCAAAATGACATCAAGCTCACTAGAACATATAATAAGTCATTAAGAGGATTAAACCAAACCTAAGCTTTTTCTCACTGTCAATGTCTATTGCCTACGTACTGGCATCTGAAACTGAGGAGAGGAGTCTCTGTCAGTCAGAGCCTGTTTTTCATTTCCACTGAAGGAATTTCACAGAGGCAAATCCATCAGTTTCAGGAGAGATGCTCTTAGTTTGAACGAGTGTGAAAAGGATGAGAATCAGGCCCCTAATATTAATATATTAACCTTCTGCTTGGCTACCCACCATCGTTCCTTATCCCTGCCATAAAGACATTGATGCTGGTGTGATTTCTGGATATAGTTAAATGGGGCCTACTCAAGGGATTTTGTTGGGAGGAAATTGGTAGCATACTGCTCTGTGCCTGCACTTGGCATAACTGAAGGCTCATCAGAGCCCTATTCTAGTTTTTATATACATTGTCTTTGATGTACACCTGATAGTGTCTGAGCACTTCAAAAGCATGCAGGGGTTCAACCTCACAGTGGCCTTGTGCAATGGGATGGTATCCCATTTTACAGGGGATTACATGTTCACACTGCCAACCTTTAAGCTTCTGGCTTGGCACATAGGAGCCTTAGGGTCTCTATAGAGTCAGTGAAGTCCCCAACCACCTAAATTAGGTATTCTGAATTATCGCAAAGAGATTAAAAACTTGACTTTCAAGCATGGCTTCTAATTTGGGGATATGTCATTTCTGGTTATTCTGGGAGGATCTTGACTTTGATTTGCACATGGTAAAAACTGCAGGTCCCACAGACTTTAGATGGAGTTGGAGGCATTAAAGGCCAGGCCTCCAACTGGGCAAACAAAACCAAACGTAACAAAAATAAGAAGCCAGTTTTGAAAACAAGTCCTCTGCCAAAGGAGGCCTGGGATCACTTGTAGGGGATTACTCCTCTACATTTTGAGCCCAAATGCCATACCTTAAGCACAATACTATCCTTTCCTCTTAATGAGAGAAGTTACAGAAAAGTCTAGAAGCTATAGGTCAAGGCAAAGTGTTCCATATGGTTTTTTTAAGCAATAATGCAAACTTCAGGAAAAGAATGTATGGTAGATATGGACGAATACTTCTCTGGCTGGGAAGTTACTGGCTATTTAAAGAGGGGCAAAATAATCTATTGGGAGGAAGGGAATATGTTTGGCTTCTTCCTACGAATATATCACTTGTTTGTAATGACAAAGTTATGAATAAGCATGTTATTTCTTGATCTGTAATTATTGAATTTTTTCTGTAAATGTTCTTGTGGTTGCCCTGCCTGTCTCTAAGAAGTGCAGGGTTTTATTGATCATTATGGAGCTGTTAACTACATGGCATTGATTTGGTCTTTTACCTTTTCTCTCCTCTTTTTTTCCTGTTAGCATTTTTTCTTGCTTTTCCAGCAATTCTGCCTGTCTGCTTAACATTGTGTTCTGCCTTCCTTACAGTGAAATATATTTCTCAAATACTATAAGCTATAACACGTGCTGGGCCATACAAGTAGTGTACCTCACATATATTCACTGCGTACATTTGGTGCACCGAGCATCAAGCACTGCTGGAAACTTGCACAGTCTAAAAGGATCTTCTTGTAATGAAAGAATAGGCAGAAAGTTAAATTTTAAGGCCATGATCTGCCTTGAGTACTCAGAATGCAAAGAAAACAGGGTTCAGAGGATAAAATACCACATAACTGCAGTAGTCAATACTGCTGGATCCATGTGTAGAAATGAGCCCTAACTGGCAACGCAGGTGAAACACCATAAAAAGTGACAAAGTAATAGCTACGCAACGTGCTGGGATAAAATAAAGTTGAGAAAACTGATCTTTTTTTGTTCCACTCTCTTCCAGTTACTTTACTCTCAGATATTGCTACAAAGAATGGAAGGATAAAAATAGACAAAATCATGGCACTTTCTTAAGACATTGCTTATTAATGGAAAAGCAAAATAATAACATTGATATTAAGCTGTACGAAGCACCCCTTGACATAAACAAAGCAAAACGAAAGCCAGTGGGGAATTCTGAACTTGCCGGCCTGAACTACTTGATAGTGTAGAAACAAAAGCCCTTTGAAAAGACTTCTACAAATCCTCAGTAAGTCCCTATATCTTAGGTAATCCTGAGTTGACTAACTGAATGATAAAAATGTAAACTTTCATATTTGGAGTCAAAGACAAAAAAAGTCTCCAAATGAGCCTCAAGTTTTCTTGTGAATCTGGTCCAATTTCTTTAATCTCTGCTTCCTGACCAAGCAGAAAACTACATGGGTTATGAGTCTAGGGACAGAAAATTTCACAAGCATCAAATCAGTAAGTTTCTTCTCTCTGTTTTTAAGGTTATCTGCCTTGAAAGAAATAATTTTAAACTGAGTTGTCCTTTATCTCTCCCTTTCCCTCTTTATGATGTTGAAAGGCAGCCTGAGAAGATTTAACTTCTAAATCACATTGCCTTGCTTTCCTTTCACCTCATATCGTCTGGATTGTCAATTCTGGGTCTTCACTAGTTTTGCATGAACGTCTGTTGGCATCCTGTAAGGATGTGAGTCAATACTTCTCACACGTTAGTTAAAATGGCCAGGAGGAGGTGATGTGAAGGGAAAGATACGCTCAGTGCTGGATAGCTTAGTAACTGAGGCTTCCTTCCTCCAGCACATTAATTAATTTAAAATCCAAACAGTAAAGTGCTTTTTAGGAGACTATATGGATG
>VYZW01051267.1:8374-21896 GCA_013401315.1 Balaeniceps rex
AAATAAAATTCATAGTCCAGCTACTATTCAATTTCTGAGAAGACTTTGTAAGCACATTAGGGAACAAACAGGAACCACTGATTTCACCTATTCTTTTGGCATATTGTGACTTTCAAATTTCAGTATTTTGTATCAGACAGGGAAGTATTTTGATTGTGGTGATATAAAGGATATGACACTTTGTGAGTTGGTTTCAAGGTCCCAGATGTCTTTTTGCTCTCCTCTTCCTCCAAAGATTAGCAGACATAGCAAGCAACATGATAAAACACTAAAGAATTTGCACTGTGTACTTAGAGAATTCTGGAATATATATATATTCCAGAATATGTAATATTCCAGTTATATATTGATACAATATGTATAAACTTTACAATGGACAGAGGCCTGGGCTTTCTCATATAATAAACATCACTGCCCTAGCCTCTTCCTTCATCAACTTTTTCAGCTTCTTAATTTTCTTTTTCTTTTTGCTGTGTAAAATAATGACAGGGCTTTATCTTTAGTACATAATATTTGTGTCATAAGCCTGAGAGGCAAGTCACAACTCATAAGTCTAAATCCTTCCAGAAGAATGCCTTCGGAAAGCCTGAATATACATCAGTAGTCAAGCTTTCTAGTTACAGTTTAAGCATTCAAATCCATTAATGCAAGTGAGGTTTCCTAAATTCTGACTTTGCTGGCAGGTAAAAAAGGTGAAGGGGTTGTGATATTGGCAATGACTTCTGTCAGTGCTCCGTTAAATTTATATGCCATACCTCTTTCTCTTTTGTTGGTTGAGGGGGAAAATAAATCAATGTTTCTCTGCTTTCACTACTATCACACCAGACAAAATATATGGACATTGGAAAGTGCCAACAAATTCCACCCTCACAAAGGCTCAAAGGAATAACATGAAGAGCACAATACAAGAAACTCCTAATGCACCTAAATAATTTCCTATGTGGAAAGAGCAAGGATAAAAGGCTGTGGTCCAATGAACAGGACACTGATCAAGCAATAGAAGACTTTTGATTCCCTTTCTAGCTTCACTGCAAATCTAGTCTGCAGTCATACTCAAGTCACCTTAATACCTCATGACTCAGATTTCCCATATGGGCAATAAATGCAATAGCCCTTTACAAATAGCTCCTATAAAACTGTTGCATCAGACTTGAAAAGCAAAGTTTTCAAATGTGTTTTTTTAAAGCTAGGATTTCTCTTTAGATTAAAAGTAAGCAAAATTAGTCAGAAACAAATCACTTTCAACTGGGTTTTGCAGGAACAGAATGTCAATCTCCACCAAGAATCAGGTGTCCCTCACCACCAAAATGCAAATCTAGGAAGCAAGCATTACCTACCCAAATATGAAGATTTCATTTCAACCCCTTTCATGTTAAACTGATAAACTGTAGTCTTTTTGTTTTCCCATTTTTCTTTATACTTGTTAAATCATAGTATTCCAACTTTGGATCAAGTGAAACAAGTTAATCCTTTAACTTGTATCAATGATGTTCAACAGGGCTCTTCTAATTTTTCACTAAACTTACAATATCACTACTAAATTTGCCACAAGTGTAGCGAAACTTCTATTTTTATATATCCTTGAATGGAATGATTCAGTTTTCTCTGTACTGGAACCATTAGTTTAGTTAAACACAAAAATCATATGAACAGCAGAGTTTAACTGCCCAAATTAAATGTTTGGATTATTTTTTTAAATCAAATCCCTTGGAATGCATCTATGTTCACTTCATTGTTCTCACTTGCAATGGTAATCTGTATTAAGTCTGCTGGTTTGTCCTCTCTAAACATTTAGAGAAATTATAGCAAGTGCATTAGCAACCAGTATGTTACCCTTTAAAAGCTTTAAAGAATGCCATTGCTTTTAACATGTACTCTTCCACATTTGTTAATGAAGCATAATTTGCAATAAGTGCATGTCTACTGCAAAGCATGACAGCAATCATTTTCCAATGATGTGTGGATCATTTCATTTATAATTTGTGCTAAAACATGCATGCTGATTTCTAGTGCTTGAAAAACATATATAAGGGACACAAGAGACCTGTATTTTGCTGCAAAAAGCTTTGTGGAGGCCTTAGTCCTTCTGATGATGTCTACCATCTTGCAGGCAACAATTTCTTAATACTAATCACAGCAATAATAAAATATTCTATGCATGTGCAGAAAAATACTAATGTGTTCCAGAAAAAAAAATCTCTTCTGTGAGTGGTTCTAAATTGATTGTACATAGAGATTTCAAACCAACATTTACAATATTTTATAATATTTATAAAAAACTGCAGAAGCAAGCATATGATAAAAGTGAATTTGCTGATGCCTATACCTGTACTGATAATGCAAGTCTGGTCATTAAATGGGTGAGTGAATATAACTTATACTAAATCTATAACAACAGAGTGAAACGTAGTAATAGACTAATGGCCTTGTGCATGAAAGCTTTGACTTAATGGACAAGTAACAAAAAGTATCCATCTTACCGTTTTCTCAGCTCAATCTGGTTTCTCCACAGTGAGAGCATCATTATTTAAATAACTTCATCTGGATGATGAAACTGCTGATTTTGTTCCAGGGTAAGTTACTTCAGAGACTTCTCTGCTTACTGACAGTGTACTGCACCTAAGAATATTAAGGCAATCAAGAAACTCCATTACCTGAGCCAGGGACAGAAATGATGTCTTATAGAGTGAAATGTCTAATGTTTCTATGTGCTGTTACTGCTAGGGAAAATTAATAAACATCATCACACAGAGAAGCTGCAGCTTCCACCCTAAAGGATTTTGTTTTATGTATAGATCAAATGTATAGGCTGAGCTGCCAGCAACTCTTTCTGAAAGTAAGCATGGCAAAGGCCCTATGAATCTTTAATGCCCAGATTTTATTAGAATACAAATTAGAGTAAGTTATATTTTAAAGGGAGAAAACATGACTCTCCCACTTGAGACAGACCAACAAGAGATTTGAAAATAAATTTTTCCAGGCCTGCCTGAAAGTTTGCGGAGTCGGTCCTTATCCTAGGAACTTCCAGTGGCTTTGAAGGCTGTATTAAACTCTGTCGACCCAGTTGCCTTCCATGCCTTCAGATTTCCCTTCCAAGCCTCTGAGACCTGTCTCTGTCCACTCCCTATTCAACTCAATATTCTCCTTCTCTCCAACCAAGCTACAAAATCCCCATTTCTCTCATTTCTATCTGGCCAAGCTGTCTTTCAGCAGGTTCTTTCAGGTAAGGAGGGTCAATTGTTCTCAAGGAAGACATAGTCTTCTCTCTGTCCATGAATTTGCAGGCAATTTTTGAGTGGGAGCCACGCTAATGTTTTATGTACCATTCCATTGAGGTTTTTATTTATTTTTGTATGCACTACTTAGTTCTGGATAATATGAGTTGCTTGGCTTATCTCAGTCTTCAGAAGAGCTGTAGTTTTTCATGAAGGAGAGAAGGATTTCAGTGCTCACTTAAATAAATAGATTTATGTGCGGGTGCAGAAAGCAGTGACTGCTGAAGATTCTTCGTATGTCTACCTTAGTGCACCCATACACACAAGTAGTTCTTACAAATCATGCTAGATATTATTCTACTGATTAAATAAAGCTTATATTTTCATTGCAACTGTGATATTTAGACATACATTTTGAAAACCTTCAAAGCTAGCCTTTTTTTATTTAATGGTGACTCCAGTGGGTAAAAATCTCTTTACATAAATGCCTGTGTAGTCATCCAGACCAATTTCCAAACACAATTAGATCCCTAGGACAAATGCCTTAAGAAGCTTCTTTCCTTCACTGGGATTGCAAGGTATAGAGGAATTGATCTCCCTAATCAACATTTACCAAAGATCCAGCACTCGAGAAAAAGTTTCATGGCCAGGAAATTGCTGAATTTCTGGCAAGAACTGATTATTGTTAGTTGGGAAAAAGTGGGACATGATTAAAGTCTTAAACTATTTTTATTGCTTCTGGTTATTCAAAATATTCTCCTGTAACTACTCAGTTAGTTCTTAACTTTACGGATCATAGCTGCACTTGTATAAACACTTTGGGATACTAGCAACAAATACCAGTGACAGCAGAGATTTCAGCGAGCCTTTTTAAAAAAAAAATTCCACTTGACCTGATGAGATGTCCTTTTCCCTTGGATGGATTCAGTAAAAACAATTTCTTCTCAATAAATCATATTCCCAATTTTTTGCCAAAAGCATGTTGAATATTTTTCCTTTTGCTTTTGAAAGAAACAAAGAAGTCATTTTGTCATCTAATAGTTAAAATGTTAAACAATACCTGAAACAATCTCCAAGTGCACAAGAAACAAGCTTATACAATTGTCAGATACTGTTTTGCATTATTAGAATATCTTCTAATCATGTAATTAAAAACTGTTTAATAATACATACATCTACCTCAGAGGGACTTAGTGAAGATTATTAGTACTTGTGTAATGTTCTGAAGATGTGTGAGGCTATGTAAAGGACAAATATTACTGTTATAGATGATAGCTATAGCACAGGATCTTGTAAGACACAGGGGACAAATACTGCTTAATATATGACCCTCTGACGAAATAATTTAAGTCAGGCCTCAGCTTCTATGGTTTCCTGAGTGATTTTCACTTTGAGGGACTAACTTCAGTTTTATATAACAACACCGGTAGATGTGTTAAATTTGGCCAGTTTAACCAGCCACAGGAATTATTTTTATGTCTGACAGTTTTGTCTAAACTATTCCTCAGTTAAAACACACAATAAATGAAAGAGTCTAGGCTGCAGTGATCAAATCCAGTTTTCAAAGATTTTAGAAGTCAGTTTATTCAGACCGAAGCCCACATATGTTATGAATTTATTTTATCATTTAGACATATTAAGATCTCATATAACAGTATTTTTAATTCATATTATGCATCACAGAAGTTTACTATAAGGTGATAATGAATGGGATGCCAGGGTATAATTTATAGAGAGACAACAGACAGGTTAGACCAGTAGAATAAAGGAGCTACACATTAAATCAGGTTAACTATAAATCATCCGTATCAACAAGGAACATAGAAAATAAATGTACTGAAACCCATAACAATATAGACAAAGGAAAATGTTTAGGGTTATAATGTTGCCTAAACACCCAGGATGGTAACAATGACAGTAATTTGCTATGAAGTCAGAGACAATATTAATGAAAGATTTAGTTGGCATAGGTAGACTGCATAACAGTTACATCAATTGGCGATGTGACATTTATGTCTCCTGTCAATGACTCCTTGAAGTGATTAAGACAAGAGAGATTAGTCTTCAGTGCCGCATAAGATCTGGTAAAGAATGCTACACTTGAAGATCATAATATACTCAAATTCAATATCATCTAAGAAATTAGAAAATTAAATAAATGCACTATATTAATATTTTAATTTTTAAAATAACTATAAAAATTAATTTTAAATAATTATTTTAAACAGTTAAAAGTAAAAAAATGTGGGTGGTATAGGCATTGTTCAAATGCACTCATTTAGAAGCTGACAGTAAAAGAATATCAAAATATCAACACAGTCTTTAAAGGATAAGTGTACCAATCTTATTTCAGCAGTTTGGTTAAACAAAAAAGTGTTTTAGAAGTCAAAAGGCATCCTTCATAAGTTGGAAATTTTTATCACATAATTATGATTACGTGAGATATAACATAGCATAAGCTCTGACAAGCTAAAAGAAAGCTGCAATAGACGTGTGTATTGGGTTTGCATGGCAAAGGTTTTGGTAGCGGGTGGCTACAGGGTTGGCTTCTGTGAGAAGCTGCTAGAAGCTTCCCCTATGTCCAATAGAGCCAATGCCAGCTGGCTCCAAGACGGACCTGCTGCTGGCCAAGGCCGAGCCAGTCAGCGACGGTGGCAGTGCCTCTGGGGTAATGTATTCAAGAAGTGGGGGGAAAAACCCTTGCACAACTGCAGCTGAAAAGAGGAGTGAGAATATGTGAGAGAAACTCTGCAGACACCAAGGTCAGTGAAGAAGGAGGGGGAGGAGGTGCTGCAGGTGCAGGAGCAGAGATTCCCCTGCAGCCCATGGTGAAGACCATGGTGAGGCAGGCTGCCCCCCTCCAGCCCGTGGAGGTTAACAGTGGAGCAGATATCCACCTGTAGCCCATGGAGGACCCCATGCCGAAGCAGGTGGATGTGCCCCAAGAACGCTGTGACCCCATGGGAAGCCCACGCTGAAACAGGCTCCTGGCAGGACCTGTGAACCCATGGAGAGAGAGGAGTCCATGCTGGAGCAGGTTTGCTGGCAGGACTTGTGACCCCACGGGGGACCCGCGCAAGAGCAGTCTGCTCCTGAAGGACTGCATCCCATGGAAGGGATCCACGCTGGAGCAGTTCATGAAGAACTGCAGCCTGTGGGAAGGACTCATGTTGGAGTAGTTCGTGGAGGAGTGTGAGGAGTCCTCCCCCTGAGGAGGAAGCAGTGGCAGAGAAAACGTGTTATAAACTGACCGCAACCCCTATTCCCCATCCCCCTGCACTGCTTTGGGGGAGGAGGTAGAGAACTCAGGAGTACCCAGGAAGAAGGGAGGGGTGGGGGGAATGTGTTTTAAGATTTAGTTTTTATTTCTCATTACCCTACTCTGATTTGATTGGTAATAAATTAAACTGATTTCCCCAAGTCAAGTCTGTTTTGCCCGTGACAGTAATTGGTGAGTGATCTCTCCCTGTCCTTATCTTGACGCATGAGCCTTTTGTTGTGTCTTCTCTCCCCTGTCCAGCTGAGGAGGGGAGTGATAGAGAGGCTTTGGTGGGGACCTGGCATCCAGCCTAGGTCAACCCACCACAACATGTCAAAAAAGAGTTTTGGCAGCAATTTTCTAAGGTGAAAAAATATTCAAATACATCAGAAGCTGAATATCTAGACCATGTTTAGGACAAAAAAGACATTAGAAAACTGATTATGAGAGAACGGTATGGTATACCTGAATTTCTAAAAGGTGCTGCTCAAGTCCAGTGTCAGTGGCTTTTAAAGAAACTATGCCATGGATAAACAATAAGGTTTCTCATTGATTACTAACCAGTTACCAGATTGGAAGCAAAGGGTGAAAGCAATTATGCAGCTTTCACAATGGAAGGGGAACAGATTATTAAAAGAAAAGCTGAGCAAAAAGAATTGCCTATGATAATAGCTGACTGGGAAGTAGCATAACTGGCGGAAGTCTATGCCAGTAAATGCATAATGAAAAAATGAAAGAAAAACTGAAAAAGGAATTAAAAAAAAAAAAACAAAGAACAACAAAAACCAACTATACATACCTCGTATAGTTGGTATACATACCTGGTATGTATAGTAGCTATTTAATGCTAAGGAAAGAGGCAACAGAGACAGCCTTCTGAAAAAATTTTGTTGCTCAAGAGAGGTCAGCAAGCCAAACAGAATGCTAGAAAGATCAAAACACAAAACCAGTATCGTGGCGTGGTGTAAACTCATGATGAGTACCTATGACAAATACTGTGTGGGGTCCCGATCTCCCCATCTCAGAAAAGGTACAGGAGAAATATAAAAAGTATATAGATGACAGGGATGATCTAAGAAATGAAATAGCTTCTTTACAAGGAGAATTGAATTAATAATAACTCTCCTATTGGAAGAGAGATGCCTGGTGGGAGACAAGATAAATTATTATAAAATCATGATTGGCATACAAAAGGAACAGCTACTTTCCATTTTCTCACAATGTAAGAACTAAAAAAGATCTGTGAATTATCAGGCAACAGATTAAAAAGAAAAATTGAAGAATGTAATTTTCATCCAACATGCAGTTGAAGTGTAGAACGACATTACCACACAAACTTGTAAAAGTCAAAAGTATAAAAGGAAAGGTATAAAAGAGTTCAAAAGGTAAATAGACAAATTCATGGTTGAAAAGCTGTGAAAACAGTCTCTGGTTTGTTCAGTTAATGTACTTAACTGGTCATTGGCAAAAAGAGAATACGGGCTGAAAAAGACTTTTTGTCTGTCCCAGTACAAAAAAAAAAGTAAAGAACACCAAATTATTTCACAAGCTTGATCCTTGAGGAGGTGATGTCTCCTCAAACTCTTCTGAAGTTCTGGAGGGAAGACCGATATCAGCAGTTTGCTGTCTTTCCACATGAAGGTCATATGTGTTGTTCACAAAGCTCACAACTCAGATCTGCCAAAGATAATTTTCCCCGGCAGCTAAAACCATTGCAAAACTTGGCAGCAATACAAGTACTTTCTTTTGACCTTATTTTCTCCCAAATTAGCACAAAGCAACATGTACACTAAACAGTAGCACAGCTGCAATATCAACAGTGCAAAATATGCCTCCTGCAATACACTTTTTCTTGTTAAAAAAAAGGGAACCATGCAGCACATGACAAATGTTGTCCACAAGTTTCATGAAACACTGGATGACAGATATTACAGTGATAAATACAGTACAGCATCCTACATAAAACAGATAGAATCAACTTGTTATTTCATACAATAATCACTGTGTGATTCAAAAAGTAAAAAAAAAAAAGAATCAGGTTATAGAATACCTTATTTGCTTCTACTTTATATCAAAATCCCTTATGTGAGGCTAAAGGAAAATATAAGGTCTTTCTTTACTCAAGTCAGTGGCCTAGAAAATCATTATCAAACTCTGCTATAAAATAGATTTTCTGCTGTTGGGTATTGAAGCTTCTCAGGGGACTATGACTTTGTTAAACTATTTGACTTTACTTATGTCTTATGAAATACCTCATGAAATAACAGTAATTGTAGATTTGAATGACGCTTTTCTTAGCAAATTACAGTTACAGTTTCAACAGAGATGTTCAGATTTATCCTGCAGGAAATTATAGACAATGCAATACTATACTTTTCACCTTTCAAGCTGTCAGAGTAAATACCGTGTTAAAGAAATCTAAATATTACACTATGCAAACATGCAAATTCCCTGCTCATATGATCCATTTATGACTCCCTTTATTATCCACACAGTTTTATGCCATATCATGGGTTTATATATATT
This sequence comes from Balaeniceps rex, assembly GCA_013401315.1. NCBI lineage: Eukaryota > Metazoa > Chordata > Aves > Pelecaniformes > Balaenicipitidae > Balaeniceps > Balaeniceps rex. The sequence goes on from VYZW01051267.1 coordinate 17,375, forward strand.
TGGAGAAGTTCGTAATGGGTTAGGTCGCTATTCATTAGGAGAGCCAGTTGTAACAGAGGTAATACAGAGAATGTTTGAAGACTGTTACACCAGTTTATTAATTAAAGATATGCTTCTTTGAAGGTGATGAATAAAGAAAAGTTCAGTTCATGTTTTCCTGCTATAATATTCTTTTTCTCTTTTCGTATTATCTTGCATCAGAAATCCTAACAAATAGACTCTCATCCCTGAATGCATTGTTTAGTTTCTCATCCATTTTAGTCTCACTTCTTATTCACTATTCTTATGCTGCTTCTCAACCACTGATCCTCCTAAAATAGTTATTTCCATGTTTTGTCTCATTTTTTAGCTGGTCTTGTGTGTCGCATGCCTTCAAGAAGCCCATTTGTCTGGTGACATCTCAACAGTACCATTACACAGTGTCTTTCCCAGACTTGAAGCTCATTTACGCGATAATCACCACCTTTCTGCCTCAGAACATCAGTATCTCAGCTGAGAATTCACATAAGCCACTTCTTTACCCTCCTCCAAGTCCTCTGTTCTAGTCTGCTTCAGCCAGGCTTTGCAAATAGCACCAGTATCCACCAGTTGTTGCAGCTGTCCAAGCCTTTCTCTCACCTAGCAGAACCAAACCTCATATCCTATTCTGAAGGCTTAAGAAACCTAGACACAATGAGCACTTTCCAAAATTCTGCCCAGGTGGCCATAACAAAGAGAAGTGAGAGCTTCCCTAAGAAATAATGATGCCTAATTTGTTGATTGATTGACTGATTTGCAATTTGCATTGTACTGTACGTATTATATTTAAAAGTCGCTGTTAAAAAAAAGAGGGCACTGTTTGTTTTGCTGCATGTGATTATGTCCATTTGGGAGCACCATCTGGAGTTCAAAGACAGGCAACAAAGATATCAAAAAATATCCAAGAGTGCAGATATCCAAAACATAGACAACCTGCAACATAAGTGAGAAAAAGTGATACTATTAATGCAGGCAGGAAGCAGTCATTTCCAAGTCACATAAGCGATGGAAGGAAAGAGACTTATCCAAGGGTTTGAAAGTGGACTATCAATAGTTTGTTGCAACGCAGAGAACTGGTAAAAGTCACTTTTACCAGTAGCAAGCTGGAAGGAAAGGACTTGTTCTGCAAAGTAGTATGTGGCATGCAAAGATTTGTTTGTAAACTCGCTTTTTAAAGCCTAACAGTGAGTTTTCTTTTTCAGGTTATCTCTGTCTAGTTTGTATTTTAACAAAACTTAATTTAGACATGCAAACCTCTCTCCCTTTTGTATGTAAATACCCTCAGGAAAAACAGGCTGTCCCACCTCAAAGCTTTAGCTTGAGATTCTTTGAAGATGGTATTACTAAACTGAATTTGCAATTTACAGGGAAAAAAACATATCTGTTGACCATTAGGGACAGGTAGAGATGCACAAAAGAAATACAAACAAATACAAACTAGACCTCTTAGTCATTTGTGCAAAAGAGGTGCAGATTCTACAGTGCTAAGGATATTGTATGAAACTACTCATAGTTGCCATACTATTTTACAAATAAAAAACTCAAAGTGTTAATTTACTGTTCTCTTATTTATTATCATGATAGAAAAGGGCAACACATTACATTTTCTGTTTTTTAGAAATTATTTGAAGTAGATTTACTACACAGTAAAAGTGATTTAAGGTCCTGCTGGATAAAACGAACCATGATAAACACATCTAAAAACACCAGAAAAGTTGAATTTCCCTACTCCGGGAGACGGTATTTGTCATTGTGGAAAACAGATTATTTGAACTGTCTAATTTTATATATTTTCTACTTACTTCTTTGGGACTGACAATTTAATTTATTGTACTTTTATTCCTATTCTTGATTGATCATTTTGGCTATTCCTCCATGTGTTGTACATACCACATACTAGTCCTCTAAGAGCAACAGGCCTCTGTGGGACTACCCACTGAATGAGGATTACCAAATTTGAGCAATAGGTGGAAAGGGGGAAATACATCCCAGCTTATGGGAATTGAGGGAAAGGAATTGCTTTCTCCTTCTTTATTAAAGTAGGAAAGATTATAGATAGAAATTATGTAGAGCGTAGTCCCAATGTGGAACATAAAACTGAACATGAGTTACAAATACCTGATTTGCCTTTCACATGGAAAGATGAAAGTTGAGTGCTCTGACCTATGATGTGAAAAAGGCTGCAACATTATGTTGCAGCAGGGACTGTTGGGGAGCAGCTTGTTCAGGAGAGCTAACCCAAGGAGAGCTGACTCAAATGAAATGGAAATGGATTGCCTTAGACTGAACCAATACACTATGATACTTCCACAAATACTTGCCAGTGCATTTGATTAGCATCATGGCCCTACAGTTGCTCCTGTGTTGAAAGAGGATCTGCTCCTAAGCATGAAATGGTAATTTTTGTCTATTTGTTATGATAACCCTTTTTTCCACAGCTCACTGGAGAAGATATGGACTTAAAATGAGATGCAGGGCTGGTCTTCTATAGCTGTCTTGTACTAGAAGCTGCTTAGATGTCACAGGTCAATAACAGGACCTGGAAAGAGAAATATCCTTGACTTCCTCCTGGAATGATAGTGAATGGGAAAAAATACTGTATTGAACATACAAGAGAGGCACTTTGTAGCAAAAACATTCCTTGTATTTCTCAGTCATGTGAGTTAGCAAGTCAAGTTGCATACTTATAGTGCTTTCCATTGTACAGAAAGCAGTGAGTGTCCCAGCTCACTCTGACTTTTGTTATTTGATACTTTTTATAGGTTTTCAAGACTGGGAAAGAAGATGCTGAAGTCCTTGCCAGCAAAATCTGTTCTGCCTTCAACAATCATTTACATAGGCCAGTAGCTTGTTTTTGCTGAAAACCAAAATGAAATGGAGTGTAATGGCTCTTGGAGGAGAACTCTTGGGTGAATAGAAACAAGTGGAATATAATGATAATATTTAGAAAATACAAGAGCTTTCAAAAAGCACCTGAAGTGGCTCATGCATTTTTTAGGTAATAGTACCAAAGGAAGAAGCCCTAAAGTAAAATTCTAGCCCTAAGTCAAGTCAGAGAAAATTATTATCCTTAACTTCAACCGGATCAGGAGTTCACTCCATATGACAAGACATCAGACAACTATGTTCCATCTAGTTTAGACAACATCTGCAAACTTGTATGGAAATAAATTTCATGTGTTTTAAGTTGTGTCCATTGTCTCCTGTCCTGTCACTGGACACTACTGAGAAGACTCTGACTCGCTCCCATTTCATTCCCTCCCATCATGTATTGATCCACATTGATCAGATCTACCCCTAAGCTATCTCTTCTCCAGGCTGAACAACCCAGCGCTTTCAGCCTCTCCTCATATGAAAGATACTCCAGTCTCTTAATCATCTTTGTGGCCCTTCACTGGGCTCACTCCAGTCAGTCTTTGTGTTTCTTATACTGGGGAACCCAGAACTGGACACCAGTTCTCCAGGTGTGGCCTCACCAGTGCTGAGTGGAGGGGAAGGATCACCTCCCTTCACCTGTTGGCAACGCTCTGCCTAATGCAGCCCAGGATGGTGTTGGCCTTCTTACCTGCAAGGTTGCACTGCTGGCTCATGGTCAGTTTGTTGTCTGTCAGGACACCCAGGTCCTTCTCTGCCAAGTGGCCTTCCAGCCATTCAGCTTCCAGCATGTACTGGTGTCTGGGGTTATTCCTCCCCATGTGCAGGACTTTGCGTTTCCACTTGTTAAAACTTCATAAGATTCCTCTCTGCCCAGTTCACCTTGTCAAGGTCCCTCTGAATGGTGGCACAACCACCTGATATATCAGCCACTCCTCCCAGTTTTGCGTCATCTGCAAATTTGCTGAGTTTGCACTCTGTCTCTCCATCCAGGTCATTAACAAAGATGTTGAACAGTATTGGCCCCAGTATTGACTCCCAGAGTACACCACTAATGACTTGTCTCCAACTGGAATTTCTGCTGCTGATGCACACCCTCTGTGCCCAGTTTTTGACTCTCCATCATCTTCACAGCAATTGAGGTGAGGATGACTGGCCTGTAGTTCCCTGGATCTTCCTTCTTGCACTTTTTGAACATAGGAGTGCTATTTGTTCTCTTCTATATTTGAGTCTTCAGGAATCTCTTTCAATTTCCATGACTTTTCGAAGATAATCGAGAGTGACCTCACAATTACATCAGCCAGCTCTCTCAGCACTTGTGAGTGCAACTCACCAGGCCCCATTGTCTACATGTCCAGTTTGTTTAAGTGCTCCCTATCCTGGTCCTCCTATGTCAAGGGTAATTCTTCCTTGCTCTAGACTTCCTCTCTGGTCTCAAGGGCCCGGGATTCCTGAAGGCCAGTTTCACTGGTAAACACTGAGGCAAACAAGGCGTTGACATCCTCAGCATTTTCGTTGTCCTTTGTCACCGTTTCCCCTGCCCTGTTCAGCAGTACCTTCCTTTTATTGTTTATGTACCTGTAGAATCTTTTCCTGTTGCCCTTCTGTCCTGGTTTTGGCTGGGTTAGAG
>VYZW01051268.1:2731-15361 GCA_013401315.1 Balaeniceps rex
CTCACTTTGTGCAGTTCAGAAAAGCATGGGATAATAAACAGTCTGCTTGATTTTACCATGCAGCCCATTGCTAACAGATTTCAATATCGCACCATCTGGTAGACTGGGAACATTATCAGCAAGTTATAACTTTAAAAAAAAAAAAAAAAAACACACACACACTCTAATTCTCAATTTTGTCACAACAGTTATGAATGTCAGGGTTCTAGAAAAACAGGAGTTTAAAACCTCCATATTGGTTTTAAAAGAATCAAGAATTGGGGGGCTTGGTTGTTTGTTTTTTAAATCTCCACCAGCTCCTCCTCAGGGACTTGATGTTGCATGACTTAATATTATGAAAGCCTAGAAGGAACAGCACAGTTTGTATTTAATGCATTAGCTGAAAGCATTGAGTTAAAGTTATGATACAGCAAACACATTCAACATAAAGCTTTCATTGTGAAGAAAAGCCGCTAATAATCACTTTTAAAAGTTTCACATTAAGCATTATGACAGATCCTTTGCCTTAAAGCTCTTATACTCCCTCTTCATTAGGTAAAGATGACAAGCATTTGATACTATTTAAATTGTTTATAAAAGCATACTATATGATCTGCAATAAAGAGATATTTTTCCTTTAAAGTTCAAAAATACCTGTCAATGAGTATAGAGAAGGAAGGACATTTAGCACATCTATGGTCATATAAAGGTGATCTCCTCTTACCTCGAAGAAAACATTCATTTAATACAGCATCACATGATATCATCACAACTATACCTGCAACTTGGTTCAGTAACAGGAAGACAGATGCTTCCCTAGACACAACATGGTGACGCTGAAGTCTTTTCTAGCTTGTGATCAACTACAAAGATAAATGGGTGTTCTAAGACACTTGGAAGGAGTGCAATATATGAATTAACAGTTTTGCTACAGTTACCTAAGGGGAAAAAAAATGGTACTGTGCTACATTTCTGTTGCACACATGACCCAGACAAACACTAGCATTGAAAAGAAATGCTTAACATTAAATGAACTGGGTAAACTTTCAAGAAAGTCAATTGATTTGAACACACAGGCTGATCTGCTTTATTCTACACTGGTATGCCAGAAGTGGCAGGCAAACACCTAATCTGCCAGTTGTTTTCTTCAGCAAAGACAACTGGCAAATAGTCTTTAGACAACAGATTTTGGCTTGCTTTTTTCTAGTCTGGGTGGTTTCTCTTAGAATATTTTTTTTCTTCCCTTTCCCACATTCGCTAGCTGCTCTTCTGCATGTATTTCTAACTATAGTAAAACCCAGCTTGAAGACATTAGAAAGGATTCTCCATTAGAAACAGTTTAAGAACTAACTGTATTTGTTGAAGGGAACACAGTCCATTCTTAATTCTTTGATATTTGTAGTGTCATTCAAAAACATGTTTGTGTGGCCTAATGATAAAATACTCCAGAAAATTTCATTTTTACCATTTGTGTTTGCTGAGAGAAACCTACTGAAATCACAAAAGACAGTGTACCTCGTTCTACTCCACCTCACCTAAAAGTTCACGAGAAAAAGCATACATGTAGCCCTGTGGAGATTCTAAGCAAACAAAGCAAATCCCAAAGAGCAGGTTTCATCCATACATTAAATAGCCTTACAGCCTCTGAGACTAGGGAGATAAAAGGTACTTCTACTTTTTCTTTCTGCCCTATTCCACTCAGTCCCCCTCCTACCACTGCCAAGGGCAGGGGGAAGTGTTAGGCTACAACTACCCAAGAGAAATGCATTATATTGATAACATTTTTAGCCATGCAACCTATTTCGGTGTTGCCTTTGTAAAAGCAGACAACTCCTTTTCTCACTTCCATGCACCAGAGAACAGGAGGGAAAAAAGTCTTCATAACTCAGAAGTCACATACAGAATATTCCATGCAACTACATATACAAACCTACCTTGAAAATGTGCCTCTAAAAGGCTTTCTGGATATACCTGTGATCCTAGATTATCTCATTCCATGGTTCTGACACATCTTGAGATGTGTGGAAACAGTAAAGGGTTCAGGCTTTGTGACAAAATCTCATACTCGGCCAAGGCTAATGCAGGTGCTAGGCATTATGGCTATCAGCATAACAGTTATATGGTTCTGCAGCCTTCCTCTTCTCCCTCCTCCCCCATTTTCAGGTGCACCTGATAAATCAGGGCAAAACTGCTATGTAGTTTAGCCACATGTGTGACAACTTTGATGAAAGATTGCTTGCCCTGACCTAACAATTACAACATTTTCAGGAGAACTTTTACTGTGTTTTCAGATTTCTAGAACAATCTCATCCATAAAATGCAGTTATGATGAGTTTAGACTTCAAATCATGACACTATCCATGTTTGTAATCTTCAAAAAAGAACTTAACTTAGTAGTAAGAAAGCCTTTAAAATAAAATTTCCAATAGGGCAATGACCCATAACCTAACAAAGAATGTTTGGCAAACAGTTTAACTACACCTGACCTGAACAGGCTAACATTTAACAGTGAAGGTGACAAAGTGGGGGGAGGACACGACCAAAACCAAACACCACACACACAAAGTCAGGGAATACTTAAAGGTAGATAGATACCTGTAGAGCTGACCTTATCACCTCCACTCTTGTAGTATATTGCAAAAGCAGTCACAACCTCATAAGTAAGCGACTTACACCATATCCTAAGCTTATCATCAGCAGTAATAAACCTGACTTTCCAGCGCATAAGCAAAATAAGCAGTAAAACCAGTGGTGGCCCCCCTGCCCTCTTCTCCCTCTCATTTAAATAGCATACTGTCTTAAGCAACTACCTTTTTCTTACCTCCGTACAAGGTCAGAAATAGGGCTGGCTCTAGACAACATAAAAGAAAAATGTGTGTCTACATCTAAAAAGCATAAAACCTCACCAACAATAATTCCACATACCACACACAAAAGACTAAAAATCCCTCATGAGACTGAGTTTGGAGGCAAGTTAATTTTGTTCCACTTCAAAGACAATCAGCTTATTGATAACTGTCAACTAAAAATAAAAGTCACCAATTAAATTAAAAGTATTATTAAAGTAATAGGGTCCATCTGAAGTATACCTCCCATGTACATGGGGTAAAAAAGGATTTGATGTACCTTCTCTTAACTAAATGCAGGATATAAAATCAGAGTGGAAATATATTCCACAGCAGATTTAAATCCGTAGCAGCTAAATTCTTTCACAATTACCTTTTCCCTAATATGCTACATGTAGAAACATCAATAGATCTAGCCAGAGAAAAAAAGCACACAGGCATGCTGCCCCAGCATTCAGGTTTAGATATTCTTCACCACCCTCTCATATCCTTGGCATAAAGAATACTATTCTTCCCCTCCCCCTCACCTCCATTTTTAGTATAAAAACAAGTCGGAAGAATATTTAAGATATTTCTAAATACTCATAATCAAAAAGCTTCCATGAACATAATGCAGAATATCCTGTATCATACAGCCATTCAAGATCACCTCTTTGAGGGAGGCTCATTTAAATGCAGGAGTTGAAGCAACCTCCAGTGTCAGACTGTAGTGCCCAATATCATTTTACATGCTACCAATGGCTTGATTTTGCAGACAAATATAACCAAGACACCCTTCTTTTCTCAGGGTTCTTTAAAAAAAAAAAAAAAAAACCACCACCACCCTTTTCTATGCAACTGTAACACAGAAATTAATCTTGAAGGTTTTGACTATGATTTCTTGTCTATTATTAATGAAAAAAGTCCACGATCAAAAGATAACATCCTATTGTAAAACAGATTTCCTTCTCCTTGCTACTCTGCGTTTTGTCTCAACTATACATTAGTCTCAGTGATACTATGCAAAAAATTGATAAACAGACAATGCAAACTTCCAAGTTAATAAATCCAAAGCCAGGATGAACAGAGGTTTCAAATGAAGAATTAAAAAAAAAAGAGACACCAGACAACCCCAAAACCCACACAACTCATATGCCGAATAAAAGCAGACTGGAAACAGCACACTGTCATCAGGAAAGGTACTTAAAGCAAGGCTGAATACCGGGTTTATTCTGTCTGCTACCACTTCCCCTATCCCCCAACCTGTCTTCATATCCCAGCAGCAAATCCATTGGTATTAATAAAAAAAAAAAAAAGTAGTAGTAACAGAGTTGCATGAAATTCTGAACAAGTCAGTTAAACAGCCCATTACAAGTGCTAACAGTAAATACAATTACTATATGTTATCATGAACAGCCTAGTTAAAAAAAAAAAAAAAAAAAAAAAAAAAAAAAAAAACAAAAAAAAACCAACAACACACCCAACCTGCAATTTTGTCTCTTTCCTCTAAACCCAAGCTCTTATGCTGGGGCTTTCACTCAGATACTATTTGTTACTATGAAGCTATCTTGTATTTATATTTAGAATACACACACCTTTGCCTCATGTGTAGCAGCTCATAAGTCAGAAATATTTCACAAGAAAATATTTATTTTTATAATAGTGAAAATAAGCTTAAAATTCTACCATAAGTGTCCATTTTAACTATATTGTAGATACTATATAGCCAGACATTACTGTCTCTCACACTTCCAGATTTGCTTCAGTTTTGTCTTGTTATTCCAGATAGAATCCAACATAATATTTTCTGTTAACTTTTAGATAAAAGATTTAAAGACAGAATCAGATTTATTTTTTTTCTTAACAGGTTAAAGAGGAAGGAGATACTGCCTGAATAAGAGAGACCGATTTAAAACTGTGTTCACTGGATGAGCTGACAAAGTGGGAGGCTTCTCTTTTAAAAGAAAACCTGACTGTGCTTAAGAGTAGAAGCAGAAACCAGAAACAGAACCAACTTTAGAACCAAAGAGGACTCTGGGAATTATGTCAACCTCAGACAACGTCCCCACCCATATTCACCCCATTTATACCTCAGAATCACAAACACCTACAGTGGTATGTGACCTCAGGGAAAAAAAAAAAAATTCTCATCTCCATCCCTCAACAGCACAGTTTCATTGCAGCTACAAGGCAGAAACGGATAAGAGGCATGGAAAGCAACCTTTTATTTACAGTATTTCTCATCCCTTTCCTTATTACCAGAGACAAGAGAAGCCACCTCTGAAACTTACCGAGGCTACAGGATGATCAGAAGGAGAATGCAGATAACCAGGTCTTTGGAACCGCCTCAGTATCAGATAAACCCAGATGAATGGCAGATGGGGCCATTCTAGCCCAGGTATTTCACCCACACACGCCCTCTACTCAGGCTGAGAAGCCGAGGGTCAGACGATTCTAAACAGAAATCCATAGCGGCCCCAAGTCTCTCACTGTGACATGAGGAACCTCCACCCAAACTCACCCTACTCAGACATGCATCGCACAGCGACACGGGAAGCCTTCAGCTCGACACACCAGTCCCCCCGCCGCCGCAGGAATGCCCCCTTCTAACTACACTCAGCGCTGAAGTTACAATGGCCAGGCAGAGGTAGAGGCATCCACACGCTGCCCTGGGAATCCCCTCGTCCCCAGCCCCGGGGTTACTCCTCACACACAACCCGGCTACGCTCCCCTTCCTCCTCCCTTAAGCGAGACACATCCATATCGGGGAGGGGGGCGAGAGGGAGAGAGCAGAGCCGCCCCCCAGGGCCAGCCCCAAGCTGCTCCCTTCCCCGGCAAGGGGCAGCCCTCCCGCCCCCATCCCAGTCCCACCCCAGCGCTAGAAGCCGGGGAACGAGAGCGAGAACTCTCCTCCCTCCACCCGTTACTCCCTCCCTCCAAACCCCACTCACCTGGGAAAAGAGCCAAAGCTCCGCTACGGCTCCTTCTCCCCGTCTCCCCCACACTCAGCCTCTCGCCGCCATTTTCCTCGCTGCCCAGATTTAAATAGGAACCAGCCTCCCCGAGAGGGGCCACCGGGCGGCGCGAGGCACGGCGGGACCTGTAGTACGGCCCCGCGCGGGCGCTCACGGGACCCGCCCCTCGCCGCGCGGGGCACCACGGTACCTGTAGTACCCGCCGGGGCGCCAGGGGTGCGAGCTCTCGCTCCCAGCGGGCCCTGGGCCCCGCCCGCCTCCTGCCGCTGCGGCCCGCCGGCGGCGCGCGCTCCGCCGTCGCTTTGCAGCGCTGTCTCCGCAAGGGCAGGCCCAAACGGGGCCGAGGGAGCGGTCCCGTGGGAAGATCCCCGCGCCAGGCCCCCCTCAGCGCGTCCGGCCACGCCGCTCGTAGAGGCCTGTCGGTTAAACGCGAGGCTGGCGCTCAGTGTGGCCGGTATCAAGCACTGCAGCTGTGAGTGGGCCACGGGGTATTTAATAAAGAGCATTTTATAGGCACGAAGGATTAAAATAGAACACGGTATCAGCCCTGCACACAGCACTCGACCACAACACCGAGGTGAAGGTTGCAGCTAAATAATGTTTGTGGAGGAGCAGTTGCTACACCTAGCACCATTTTTTCCATTTCAATAAAGAAAAAAAAAAAGTGTCTGTTGAAGGGAATGTTTAATAAAATGCAAACAGGTTGGGATAAAAGTTAAAAAGAAGATAAACATCTTCAGTTACTCCCTACTTCAGGTACATGCCAAAGATGGTTTTCAAACTAACTCAGAATAGCAGTTCATTTGCCATCTGTACAAAAGCAAGGCAAGGATGTGAAGGACTGGGCAGTTACAGAACATGACCTGCTGTCGCAGTGTAGCCCCAGTCGGCAACCCAGCCCCACACGGCCGCTCGCCCACCCTCCCCCCCCGTGGGACAGGAGAGAGAATCGGAAGGGCAAAAGTAAGAAAACTCGTGGGTTGAGATAAAAACAGTTTAATAATGGAAATAAAACAATAATAGTAATAAAAATTGTAATGAAAAGGAGAACAACGAGAGAGAGAGAAACAAAACCCGGGGGGGAGAGGGGGCGGGGACGACACAGCAAAAACCAAGTGATGCAACCGCTCACCACCCACCGACCGATGCCCAGCCCGTCCCCGAGCAGCGATCGCTGCCCCCCGGCCAACTCCCCCCAGTTTCTATACTGAGCATGACGCCATACGGTATGGAATAGCCCTTTGGGCAGTTTGGGTCGGCTGTCCTGGCCGTGCCCCCTCCCAGCTTCTTGTGCCCCTGGCAGAGCATGGGAAGCTGAAAAAGTCCTTGTGTAGTGTCAGCACTGCTTAGCAACAACTAAACCATCAGTGTGTTATCAGCATTATTCTCATACTAAATCCAAAACACAGCACTGTGCCAGCTACAAGGAAGAAAATGAACTTCATCCCAGCTGAAACCAGGCCACCTTCCTATGCCACAGTTTGCTTGCATAAATACTATTTTGATTAACTTTTTTATAAGGAGTATTTAAAACTTTGCACACTAAAACAGTGTGTGCAGAGAACAAAGTATACCTCAGTTTTAGGTGCTTGTAAAGCAGCCATATAAAAATGCTCTTTTTATTTTGAAAATTTATAAAGTGTGAAATAATGAAAATGCATGGACTTAAGTCCTGCCAAGCTATTTGTGCAGAGCTCATTACAAGACCATAGCCACAATTAGCATTCAAGATGGACAGACAAATAAAGCCATTAAGTACACTTTCCAGTAATTCCCAAATAAAAAAATATGTCAAACTAGTGTTGGGCATCTATGAGCAAGTTACTGGTACAATACGAACCTCCAGCTACCTCCGAAACGAGCATTACAAACCAAAAAAATCCAGAGATAAAAGGAATTCAAATATGTCCAGTTCTGGAAAAACAAACTGCACCTGAGATTTTACCTTGCAGTTATACTACACAAGAACTTACCAATTATAAATGTCTGTTTGTACTTACAAACTCAGATTTAACCAACTGGTAGAGACAGAGTCCCTATCACATTATCACAACAGAAAACAGTTCATGTTGTTAGGGTACCTTAAGAGGGATGAGGTCCTGTTGCATTTCCTGAAAGTGCAAGGTCTGTTGTGCAAGGTCTGTGTATCTTTTTTTCCCTTTTAACCTTTGGTTTCTGTTATAACAATTATAAACACATAACTTCAAGGTTAGCTCTGACTTTATATAATGAAGGATACAGTGATAAAGTGTTTTAATTTTTCATTCATATGTGATGCTCTACAAAAATTAACAAGACCCTCCCCAAATTTTTGTACTTGTCTTAAAAAGCTGATTATAGTAAATGTAGCTGTAGAACTGTAACATTTAACATTTTTATCTATTTGCTCCACCTGCTGGTGCATATTCCTTTTAAAGCGGTCTTTAGAAGCATAAAGGTATTAAAAATTTGGCCAGAGATGTACACAAGAGACATACTTGACTTTAAGCTGAGCTTATGTAACATACTAATTAAATCCAATCTGATCCCAACATTTTCTCAGTCAAAAAAGGACAATGGAAGCACAGACTTAGGGAAACATGACCCATAGCTCGCTTTTTGGACACTGCCATTCAATAACAATTAAATAACCCAGTCAGTCATAATTTTCCATCGTCTACTGTTCTTCTCCAAAAAAGCATTTTCTCTATGGGCATCTCTCTACATAACTGATTTGTCTTCTCAATTTTCCAAGATCAGTTTCTGTTTGGACAATTAGCACAAGAGAAACATCCCATTTCTTCAGCCCATTTAATTGTTCTGTGCTCAGAGACAGAAAAAAAACAGTGATCAACTCCTTCTAAGAAGTTTTACATGAGATTTCTTTCCATTCCATCTATCGATAGGATTTTTTTTTTAAATTTATTTTTTGAAATGTTTTGCAAGGAAACAGTAACAACATCCCCATTAAAAAAAAAAAATTTCTAGCCTATGACATTTTCCAGTAACACTCCAGGACAGAAGTAGCTTTCCATCCCTTCTTCCCTTCCCAAATTAGAAACAGACAACACAAAAGAAAACAACCCTCTCTGCTCCCCCAAACCTAAAATCCTGCCCCCCCCAAATCTTTGATATTGGATTTTTTTTGTATTCATGAAGAAATTTTATTTTTGGGTTCCCTGATCTAAGCAGGTTAAGCAAGAGCCAAGGTTTGTCACATTACCACCAGGTTTTCTGGGGCTGAACTGGCACTTTTTGATGACTGCAAAATTTTAACTTGCTTTAACTTCTGTATTATTATTTTGATATTTTTTCTGTATGCTAACTGATAGTTTGCAGCAGCTTGATTGCAGACTGCTTGACTGGAGTTGGCAAGAATATCTGTTGTACAAAAGACCCTGAAATTACCATACAAACATCACAGGGACGGAAGAGAAAAGTTGTTCTGGCATTGAATAAGCAACAAAGAAAACTAACACTGATAGGAAATGGGTAAAAGTGCTGAAGTTTATTTGAATATTTTTTTTTTTAATAAATCCAAAGTACATATGTACCCTCTTCCTAGACTAGCAATCCAATTTGTGGCTAATCTGCCTAACTGACCAGACTATCAAGAGTAACTGGTTTAGCATAATAATAAAACAGATTATTTAATGGCAACAAAGGAAATTAAACACAAAATTACAGAGTAAAATGAGAAATACATCATTAGAGAACTTTTTTTTTTTAAATGGAGAAAGTTTTCTTTAGCAATGTCTTATCAAGTAAATAATGAGAACCTTACATACACTGAACACATCTCTTATGCTATGGATTATTGATTATAAATTAAACAGTCGACAAATCCTCATGTAAAACAAAACATGTAAAACAAACTGTAATGTTTCAGCAAAATAATTTATGATATTTTCAGCAGCCTTTCACTAAACCATAATTTTACCTTATACAATGACTAAATTATATCTATGCAAATTCATTTTTCATAATGCATTTTTAAAAAACAACACATTTCAACACTAATTGTTTAACCAGAAACAGGACAGACAAGTCGATTAACTGAAATAAAAATATATCTTAAGGGGAATTAAAAACAAACCAGTGTATTTGTTGCAATCAGTCACACATCAGTCAATGTAATGTGGAGTACATTGCAGGTTTCACTGAAAGTGTAACCATATACAAGAATTTTAGGGCATAATTGTAACAAAGTAATATTACAACAATATTAGCTTATAAACGTTTCTCTCTTGCTCATGATCAGTAAATTAATAAGCTCAGTTCCAGCTACTGAGGCTTAAAGCTAAGCATCTAAAATTTCATAGTTGAAATTTTAGTGTTGTTTTACCCATTTCTTTAACTACTAGAGGTTTTTTGTGGTAAAAGTCAACATTCATGTGGTTTAAGAAAGGTAGTACATATGTGCTTTCAATTTAAGTAGATGCAGCAGGGCATTTTAACATTAAGAAACAAATATACATGAAACATTGTCTCCCAAGTAATTTATCAACAAATAATGAAATTAATTATTTGTAGAGAGTTACATAGTATTCAACAAGACTGAGCATTTAGGAATTCTAGCAGAATTCAGAACTGACTTAAAACTCCAGCTCCCAGACAACATCCTGCATTTTTAGAACCCACTCTGCACGATTTCTGGTTTTAGTGGACTTGAACAGGAGCAGGCAAGAGCAACACTATTGTCCACACTGCTGTGGACCATACAACCTCCACTCTATTCCACTTCATGTGGCCAACTCAAAACCTCAGTAAGAAGAGAACGTAAAATGTATCAGCTAAAGAAGGGGTTTTGTTACTCTGCTTTTAAAACCAAGACAATCTGTTCATTCCTATCATACAGTTCAAAAACAGAGATGCAGATTTGTAACGTCAGCTTTTCTGCACTGCCTAAAAGATTCCCTTCCTTTTATCTTTAGAAGAATATTCAGGAGATAAAACAACTCTTACATATCCACTAGGAGGAAAGGAAGGTTAAAAGCAAGAGGACCTAATTTTGGTTTCCCAACAAAGCTGATGCAAAATATAAAATATTTTATATTTTGATGTGCTCATAGCTACTTGCAAAGCACCTCTGACATATGAATTAAGTTTACAATTAGATTATGACAAGATACAACATACAGTTGCTCTGAAAGTCTTATGATTTACATAAATTAAAATTTTAAAATAAATGTAAAAAGAGCTTAATAGGATCATTCATTACAATATTACATCACTAGGGAACATGTCTCAACATCTGTGCTGACAGATTTTATGCAACTTCAGCCAAGTCTACATGGTTGAAACAGGAAGAAATCTGTGTCTAATTTGATTGTTACTCTATGTGACATTCATAATATTGAAAAAAAGTGAAAAATACAATCAGCTTAGTTCTCAAAAAACCTGACAAAGCTATATATAAATAACAAAAAAAAAGTCCCAAACAAACAACAAAAATCCACAAAACAAACCCCACCAAACACAACCCTAACATGCTGCAGTCTTCATCCTAGACCTCAAGCATAGGCTTTCTGACTTGTCTGTTTCATGGCACTTAGGACCTGTGTTTTCAAGACTTTTGAAGATCCTCTGTGACAAACATGGCCTTGAACTACTCTTGTTACCCTTGGCTTAGATTTGGCTTTAATTAGGTCTTATTCAGCTAAGCACTTCTGTATAAAAATTCTACTGTGCATTTTGTTTTATTGACTTCATAACGAGACGTCTGGATTGACCTGGGATCTTGCTGTGACATAAGGGGTTTGGAACCGATTTGAGTATTTGGTTAAAGAAAAGTCATTTCAAAGACATTAGGTATTTTTGGCAATGTTTCTGAAAGCTGTAATTCAAAAGAAATTCTCAAGCACTTGGGAATTCATAGTTGATGACCTATGTCTCATACCTTCCCTATAAAATATTGTGCTTAACACATGGAACAATCCCTGAATGTGGCATTTTTTTCTAAGCATGGAACAAACCAACAAAGTTTAAATTAAACAGTGTAAAAGGAGTGTAAAAAGTAATTGCAGAGATAAGCTCAGAATCATCTTAGTCTTGTAAATTTAAAAAAGCTGCTTAAAATACATCTAAGCCAGTATTCTGTGAATTCACCGTTTTCACCCGAGTTCTACTTTCCCGACTCCTCATTCCCATTCAGCCAGAAAGAAAAAATATGACATTTAAAGAAAAACAAATCATCTTCATCATCATCTGATTTAACAATCACTTTGCATTTCAGCTTTCACAGACTCTCAATTAGCAAGCCAACGAAAAACAAACAAAAATTGTAAGAACCACTGTCTTAATTCAGTTTACTTCTAAAAGCATATATGCTTCATTTTTTGTTAACGAACTAGTTGTTACACCAACCTGCTCATTTTCTTTATTTGTAAATTCAATGGAACTATCTTCATATCTGTAAAGTAATTACACTGTGAAATTTACAGGAATAGTGTTTGAAATAAAACAGAATTTTTGTTGCAAACACTTTTCTAAAACATTTTCATAATAACAAGCCTAGAATTAATTTAATGCACTTGGTGTTAGTGTAAGTATGTAACCAAATATTTAATATATAGACAGGGATTTTAATTTAAAAAAAAAAATCATGTTGTAAGGAGGAGATTCTTACATCAAATATATGTGTACATGGAATACGATACATATATACTTGCATTGTGTTTGTATTTCTAAAATAATAATTTAAATAAACTATCTTTAAAGAAAAAAAATCAAGCTTCTTTGAAATGGCCATCGTGAGTGTCATGCAATAAGAGTGTAATCAGTTTATTCAAGTGGCAGTATTAGGAACATACTTTCTGATAATACTGAAAGGAAAAAAATATCTTTAAAATTCAAAATTGTCTAGCCTTATG
>VYZW01051269.1:11311-23358 GCA_013401315.1 Balaeniceps rex
GATGACACTCTTTCTACAAGACTTTGTCTTCTGCAGAGGTACACAATGTAAGGCAGCTCCTGATTTCTTGCTTTTCTTGAGTCAGCTTCCACCTGGCGATGCCTGTTTCAATGCAGAGTTTGGTACAACCCAATGGAAAGTTATTGGAGTTGACCTGAGCAAAAGAGGTTACAAACTACGCAATCCAAAAATCACTGTATTCAGACTAGGGCCAGTTCAGGAATCCTTAATTGCATGGACAAATTTTTTCTTGTCAAGGATGAGATCAAAATAACTCACGCACAAAGAACCAGTACATACTGTCAGCTGGTCAGAATACAGCCTCTGACTTTTCCACACCACTGGGGCAGCCTGATTGTCTGCCTGGTCTTTCTGTCCCATTGACAAAAAGGGGAAGGGCAGAGAGCAACCTGGCACATAGGGATCCAGGCCATCACATCTGTTTTGGAAGCAAAAATCTTCCTCATATCAGTACAATAAGACAACAGCCAGGACAGATTTTGTTGCCTGTGTCCACATAAACCTGCTGCTCTTTGAAGAACAAAAAGTAGTCTGACCTCTGCTCTTCATCCATTAGGATCCATCCTCATGCTTTTAGGAATGTTTTGGAAACAAAAGAGTGCAGCTCCACGCTTGCTGTAGAAAGCTGTTTTCCTGCAAATGTTTGCACATTTCTTCAGTGATAAGAACAAAGATGTCTCTACTATCTGCCCCCTACTCCTTCAACTGGGAGATAAAGGTGCAGGGTCTTTTCCTTCTGCATTTTTATTAGCCACCAGATTACTATTTTCCATCAAAAAAGTAAATACCACACCAGTCCTTTCAGCTGAAATAAAAACCTGACTTCCTTCTGTTAAAGTTTCAATAAAAATGTAACACCCCTTCAGGAGGGTATCACATGATATTCCGAAGCAGTACTTGCATGAATGAAATACTGTGTTTATGTATTAGTACCAATAGCTCCAAAGGAACCATCACAATTTACTAGTTAACTGTAACTAATACACCTACTGAAATGCATTAGTGATTCCTCTTAAACAAAGTACTGATACCAAACTCACTTGAGGAGCTCACCTGAGAAATCATAGTATCTCTGAAAATGCCATTTTCTTGTCTTTTTGATACAGTGGGGATCTCTGATAAGGATCATTAACATAGTATTTAATGAAGAAATTCTTAATGATATTCAAAGCTCAGAGCAGACACGGAAATCTTTCTCTGTTTACTTTTCCAGATCCACTCAGCACAAGTGTCTCACATGACTGAGAAGAGGTGTGTTTATATGCATTTCTGCTCCCTGGGCCAATCTATGGTTTCAGGCTTATTTCCAGGTCAGTGAGGTGTCTACCCATTTTGGTGTTAAGTTTTCTGAGATATCACAGAAAAATTAGGTTGGAAGGATCCCAGTGAGGTCCATCTGAACATATCAAGTGGTGAGCCATGGATCATGGACACTGTGAAAGTTACGTAGTGGCAGAACACAAATGGGCATGAGGAAGGAGTAGAAAAGGAGTACTCAAAGCTTCAGTTTACTTTGTTTATAAATGAACACTATTGAGAAAAAGCTGTACAGGAAGGTATGAATTTTGTTTTTATTTTGTTCCTTTTCCCCACAGACAAAGTGGTTAGATTACCTTCCAAATAAATGAGAATGCAAGACACCTGTCTAGTCTATCCCTTGCCCCAAGAATCAGCCTTATGCTATTCCTGCTAGCCCTTTGTCTGACCTATCATCAAAAGACTGTAGAGTTGAAGGCAAAACAGTGAATAAGGCTGTGGTCAACAGCTGTCTGGCCACTGCAGTGCTCACCACACTGCAATACAGACTTGGTCTGCTTTCAGTCTTTTCATTTTTCCTTCATCTCCATTTTCCAGGTTGTTGGTCTGCTTGTTATTTTCTCAGCATCTGTAGTAAATCCCATTCCTCAACCTAGTGGAATTGACTGACTCAGCCCTTTCTGTTCTCTGAGTGCTCATGCTGGGATCTAAAATATTCCCTACCATCAGCTAACCAGGAAAGACATGGTCTGAGGATACCTAGCACGTAGAACAAAAGCTTCACTGAGACCTGCCCCATGTAACATGTACCCAGACAAACAGATAGAGGTAATAGTGAGAAGTTACTCACAGAATCAGCACTGTGAAAAGACACTAGGTGATCATTTGGGTGATCAAGACATTAGGGTGATCATCAACACAGTATCTATTGTCCAGCTTTCCTTCTTCCAGATTCTGGGATTTTTTACCATACCTCGGTCTGTGTTCACGGTGTAACACCAAAAACCTCTCAAGCCTTGCCATTCCTTGCACCTTCTTCAGAAAAGGGTCCTGAACAAGCAGGCATTTGCTCCGACTGTCCATGTTTACACAGAGAAGCCTTTATTTTACTGTCCCTGGGGACCTTTGCTTCAACCATTTCCCCTCCCCAGACTCAGCTTTCTCTGTCTGGTGTTTTACTTCAGTCTTTCTCTCTCTCCCTCTCTATGCAGCCAGACAAACTGCATTGCTCAGAGGTCTTCCTGTTGGGAAACAAACTGGTAAGTTGAGCAAATTCTGTGTAAAGGTACTTGAAATATTTAAAGATATTTGGACGTATTTGGAACTCCAGCTGTTTGGAGACAAATGCCTCTTCTCACAGCTATGTTTTCATTTCCCTCACACACCCTAAGGCAGACTTTAAAGGCTGATGTTGAAGGCCCTTTTTCAAACTTGGTACAAATCCATGTGGAGGCACACAGAACTTTCCAGGAATTATTTTTCCCACATTTTTCTGAGATAGCAATAGGATCTGACATGTGCAAGAGCAAAGTTTCACTCTGCAGATGGGTACTGAAGCCCAAAATCGAATGAGGTAGTAGCCATGTTAACAGAACATAATGATTTTCCTACTTTACAAGCCACTGGAGAGTCCACTTTGGCAGACAAAAGAAAGTATTCTTTTTAGAGCAAGACCATGCCAGCCCCATCAGCATAATTTTTTTGGCTAAAATCTTAGTCTCTGCTTCTTCATCTGCAGAGCCTCCATCTCTGCACAGTGGCAGTTTCTCTCTAGCTATGTAGAGCAGTACAGTACTTGCACACAAACCAACATCTAATCTCAATGGTACTTGTGCATTTGTGCAACAAATGGATGTTATAAGTCCCTCTTCTATTTTCTCTTTCAAGCTTACAACTATTAATTCACGTATTTAAGTGAATTCTTCAGTTCGTATATGATTTATTCCTTTGCACTGGTGCTAAGTCCTTTTTATACTGCTTTAACGAGAACAATAAAGTTGCCTATGCAACGTATGTGGAGAAATAATTTTCAGGTGACATTTGCCTGATCTGATCTCAGACCCACAGTGACACTATCCTGGACATATAGTGCTCTCTCTTCTTTTTTGCTAGAATCATAGAATCATACAATCATTTACATCGGAAAAGACCTTTAAGATCATTAAGTCCAACCACAAACCTAACACTACACGTCCACCAATAAACCATGTCCCTAAGCACCATATCTACACATCTTTTAAATATCTCCAGGGATGGGGACTCAACCACTTCCCTGGGCAGCCTGTTCCAGTGCAGAATTTTTCCTAATATCCAGTCTAAATCTTCCCTGGTGCAACTTGAAGCTGTTTCCTCTTGTCTTATTACTTGTTACTTGGGAAAAGAGACCGACATCCACCTCACTACAACCTCCTTTCAGGTAGTTGTAGAGAGCGTTAAGGTCTCCCCTCAGCCTCCTTTTCTCCACACTAAACAACCCCAGGTCCTTTCCTATCAGGCAGCTTTCCAGCCACTCATCCCCAAGCCTGTAGCGTCGCATGGGGTTGTTGTGACCCAAGTGCAGGACCTGGCACTTAGCCTTCTTTTTTGTTACTGGTTTTGTTTGGGTTTTTTAAACTGCCAATCACAATTTCCATTTCATGACAAACTAGAAACAACCACTGGGCTAATACGTAACTGTTATTCAGAATGACCCAATGGGGCTTTTTCCAGGTTGAAGCAGGTATGCATTTTATAATCAGTTTGTGAAAGATGCCACTGTTGATGGCCTGTCAGTGGTGTCTCATTTGTATGCATCAGAGTCAGTGTTCTTCTTACTTCTTATTGTGCCATGCACATTCGATTTAGTACACTTAATATCTCTGAGCAGTGAAATGTTCATTTCAGTTGATTCGTTAGCTTGCAAACCTCCTCTGCTGTAAAAAGGAAGCACAGTTCCTAGTTGAAATACTTTATATTCCCTGATGGACTTCCATTCATTACCTTTTTGCTCTGTGAACTCTCATGAAGCCTACAAAGCAGCATGAACAATTATTTGCTGATACATGAGTGTATTGTATGGCAAACAGCTATTAATATCGTGACACCATTTCATGTCAGGAACTACAAGATGGTGGTACATGATGAGATGATTGAGACGAACATACAATGCAAATGTGGGAAGACAGAAGCTGTGGGAATGTTGTCATCTACCTCTAAGCTGGGGGTAAGATTTTGCAGCAGAAAGAAACCTACAGCTAGTAGAGGTGTCTTGATACAGTTTGCTGCACTTTGGTTTTGAAAGGTTAAAAAAGTCTCAGTTCCACACAAACACACATCTCATTCTCCAGGAGATTGGTTTCCTTTTCGTCTGAGTGCATCATTCTGCAACACTCAAACCATGATGAAGCACTTCTACCATTGTCTTTGTAGTCACACAGGCCCTTAGGAAAGGCTGACTATTACTTCAGTCACCAGTGAAAGTAATACTCCTGTTGATTGCAAATAGACTGGAAAAGTGGTGAGCTCACCTAAGCAGGTCCCATTGAAGATTAGATCAGAAAACCGGCTCAAAGAATAGAGTTTTTCTGCAATATTTCAAACATAACTTATATTCCAGTGTTGTTATAAAAGGCTTTACTGCAGTGTGCATATGTGTTTAAGTAGCACACATGCAACTCCAACCTTGTCATACAAGGGAACACCCGATGATGCACATGCAAAGCTCAATGTGAGCAGGGCCAATGTGTCTTGGTCAGCCTGCCCCAAAAAGATGCCTTGGGTTGGGGACATACCATCAGACTAACCCAGCTCATCACCTTACTGGCCCAGATCCCTCCAAAGGTAAAAAGTTAGGCTTTCATTCCCACATACTTTAAGCAGACATTTTCACAAACAGATATCTTGGAGGAGCATTCTCCATTCCCTGTCCCACACTGATGCCTGTGTCCACTGCTGAAGACCACCATGTCACGAGCCTTCAAGGTCCTGCAGCTGTGCAAGGAAGGGACAGTAGGAGGCATCTTTGCTCCTGAGACCAACACACAGAGCAGGCAGGTTCCTGAGCCTCCTTTTACCTAACTCCTGCCAGTTGAATACTGCTACAAGGCAGCAGGAGCAAAAAGCAAAAAGCTGGAAACAAAAACAATCATCAGACTTCAATACCCAGCACTAAGCAGATATTCAACCACTGTGACCCTGCTGGGTACAAGCAGCTTGCACAGGAATAGAAATAAAAATGATTCAGTCATGATGGGGTGTGATCCTAGTATACTAGATTGAGCTGCCAGCTGAAGAATGCAAACCTGACTGCTCTTTTGGGGAAATATTATTACTCTGTGATACCTGGAAGACCACAGACTTTTACTTATGCTGCAAAGTGTGTGCAATCCTAGTTAAAAACAAGTCTGCCTTGCCTTCAGACACGTTGTATTCATATGGTTTCAGCTGCATTACACCAAAATAACAAGCCATTCACTGTGTGAACTGTTTTTTTAAACTATTACATTATACAACTCTTTTCCCTAACAGAAAAGATGGTGCCTTTTACGGCTGGGCAAAGGATTAAGAGACAGGGTAAAACCAATAGAATTAACAGAGATTAAGATAACAGGAAGTTCTGTTGCTGGCTCTGTTCCAGAGCTGCTGTATGCACCTTTGAGAGGGAGCTTCACTGTACCCCCATTTGTCCTTCTCAGGAATTTTGTTCATCTTCACTGTCTGCATTGTAAACCCTCCAGAGGCAGGCATTTTTGAGCCAGATTTCTGTAACTACACCTGGAAGGGTGCAGTCCCAGTCTCAGGGTGACACTCCATGCAACTCCACAATCAAAAAGCAGGGACAACTTCCTGTATACCATAAATGCAGTGGTTGCTGTTCCTGTTCTGATCAATAGTCCCTGGCAAATGCTTGTCTTGCCCTGCTGACCCCTGTGACCCAGAAAGGGTGCAGCTATAAATAATCTCTGCTAGCCCAGATGTCACAAGCCAGCTGCCCAAGTTCCCTTCCTAGTCCAGATAGTCACAGAGCTTGGGATGAGATTCTTCTGGCTAAGTGGAAGCATCTACTTTAGGAGGGGAATTCTCCTCTGAACTTACTGGCTGGATATCTACTGATGGAGAAGAGGACCTAGGCACCTTGTTCACATGAGCCCACCTGCACTGCAGCATCCTGGCATTAGTCATATGCAGCTTGTAGTTCCAACAGAAAAAAGAACTTGAAAGCAGGTCTGCTTGCCACAATATTTATTTGCCTGGGATTTACGATTGTTTCAATCCTGTTTCCCTGACTCAGAGAAATTATTCACTTTGGCACAGAAAGAACAGCTGAATCAAAGAAAATCATTGCTAAGTGTGCAAATCCCTGCTGCTCTAATAGATTTCCTAAATTCATGCTGGCGACAGATTCCAGACCTTCTCTGTTACCTTGGAAAATCACAGTCTTCCCTGTGATTTCTGACCAATGAGGATGATGAGCCTATCCAGGAAGCCCAGACAACATCAGCCTGTCAGACAATCCTGCTGACTGGAATCTCCCTGGTTTTTTAAAGAAAAGCTAACAGAGGCTGGAGCAACACCACACAACACTAACTTTGGTGACGTGTTTAATACATATACATACAGTGTTTCACTGGCAGCAGGCTCAAACCCATCAAAAGAGAGCAGTGAGACCAAAGCAGTTGGAACAACACGACTTCTCCCTCTGGTGGAAGGCAAGTCACCTATCTCTGCTGCCATGGAGGGGCATTAAATGCTGCTCCCTATATGGACTTTTGTGTTCCAAGGTACTCAGATTATACCAGTTAGCTTCAAAACATTATGCTAGCACCAAAGTCAGATGAATTTGTTTAATAGTATTAAAGCAAGAAAACAAACAAAAAATTTAACTTAAAAACAACAGAACAAAACAAAACAAAACCAGAAGACCAGATATTTTAGCAAGATGTTATGGCTGCCTCAGTTGCTTCCTCATTGTCTGGGTGGGAGATTGCAAACTGTCTCCCCCTAGCAGATTTCCCAGGAAAGCATGTCTCCTTGAAGGAGACCCCTGTAGGAGCCTATTGACAGGAAGAAATGATACTGCATAAGGGCACTGGGACTGGCCATGAGCTAAACCATCACTGACAAACAACATCCTCTCACAGCAAACTTTTAAAGGGACTGCAGTTAAAGCTTCAACAATCATTATGAGCCCTTCCCACGCAGTTGAGTTCTGATGAGATATCATTGTGAACCTCTTCATAGCAACAAGAGATGTTTAAACAGCTGTAATACACTAACCGATGAAATTACTTACCTATCAGAAGAGTAGGAACTCCTTAGAAATAATTAATGCACCTTCACTTATTTTCTTAATATACTTCAAGAAATGTGGATGCTTGGCTGCAGCAGCACAACAATACAGTGATGCTGTGATACTTCTTGGCAACTACAGTGATATCATGGGGTGGTACTATACCAGAAAGAGAAAAATGTTCTTCAGAATGGGCTATTTACTCAAATTAGGTGCTTGTAAACCTTAGCTTATTGCATACAATCAAGTTCTGCTTGAAGAAGTGTTAACATATCTTCTGCCAGTGATTTTTCATGTTTTCTCAAGCCTGAGGGTCAGTAGGTAGGCTGTGAGTAGAGGAGACAGAGTTTTCATGAGAAGCTGTGGAACTTCCATAGTCAAGAAATAACTAGTGATTGCAGACACACCCCACCCAGAAAGAAACTCTTTAAATTTGGTTTGCTCTCAGCAGTTTCTTCATACACCCACAGAAAAAAGCATAAAATATACACTCACACACACATAAACATTGTATCTGCTAGCCAGACTAGCTCTCTCTTCTCTCTGCAGCTTGGGCTATTTCAGTTTTGTGTGGGAGTTTCATCTAGGATGCAGCACTGTTGCAACATAAATAAAACCCCAAACAAACAAATCTATCTGGAAGGAATAATTCACACAGTGGAAGGCAAAGTGTGTCTCCAGGACTTTCAGAACAGAAGATATCAAAAGCTGTTACCTTCCCTCAATTAAAAAAAAAAAAAAAAGAAGAAAAAAATTACTTCAGAGATGTGACTCCTGAAATCATCCATGTCATAACCCCATCAGGCTTATTAACACATTTGACATCATTTGAGGTGACAGGATTCTTTGTCAATGCCTGAAAAGTTTCCTTTACAAAGAGAGTTGTGTGGCACCTTTCACAATCCCTATCCTTGCAGAGCATTACCAAAGCTGGCCCAGAGTTAGCAAAGGGGTACACACACGTTTCCCTGCAGAACAGGAACAATGCAATTTGCAAAGTTTTTTGCATGGAGGTGCAGATGAGGAGTCCCAGCCTGCAAGGGCTTCTTTTGTGAAATGGAGGCAGAAGAGTGTGTTTTCGGCTTCCCGTGAGAGGTACTTCAAAGCCACCTGCACTGAGTGACTTCTCACCCAGGAGTCTCTGTGTCACCTGCTGCTGAGCCCTAGGCCATTCACTCCTCCGGGGTCACTTGATGAGGCAGTCCTGCCTGCATCCCTCCAGCAGCCATGCCCAGTCTGACCCTTCCCTGCCACTCATCCCTGGTCTTGCTCTACCTCCATTCTACCATTAGGCCATGCTGTCCTGGCAAAGAAGCCCTGCAGATGCTCCCAGCCCATTCTCACCTCCTGCTTCCCTTGGTGCCAATATCTTTGATTCATAGAATCATAGAATCATAGAATGCTTTGGGTTGGAAGGGACCTGTACAGGTCATCTAGGCCAACCCCCCTGCAGTGAGTAGGGACATCATCAACTAGATCAGGTTGCTCAGAGCCCCATCCAACCTGACCTTGAATGTTTCCAGGGATGGGGCCTCCACTACCTCTCTGGGCAACCTGTTCCAGTGCTTCACCACCCTCATTGTAAAAAACTTCTTCCTTATATCTACCCGAAATCTACCCT
The DNA here is from genome assembly GCA_013401315.1 of Balaeniceps rex. NCBI lineage: Eukaryota > Metazoa > Chordata > Aves > Pelecaniformes > Balaenicipitidae > Balaeniceps > Balaeniceps rex. The sequence continues at coordinate 20,479 of VYZW01051269.1, forward strand.
CCTTTAGTTTAAAACCATTAGTCCTTGTCCTGTCACAACAGGCCTTACTAAAAAGATTGTCCCCATCTTTCCTATAGGCCCCCTTTAAGTACTGAAAGGCCACAATAAGGTCTCCACGCAGCCTTCTCTTCTCCAGGCTGAACAACCCCAACCCTCTCAGCCTGTCCTCGTAGGAGAGGTGCTCCAGCCCTTGGATCAATTTGTGGCCTCTTCTGGACCCGCTCCAACAGTTCCATGTCCTTCTTGTGCTGAGGGCTCCAGAGCTGGACGCAGTACTCCAGGTGGGGTCTCACCAGAGCAGAGTAGAGGGGCAGAATCACCTCCCTCGACCTGCTGGCCACACTTCTTTTGATGTAGTCCAGGATACGGTTGGCCTTCTGGGCTGCAAGCGCACATTGTTGGCTCATGTCCAGCTTTTCAGTGTCCTCTCTCTCCCCACATACACACACACCTTGTAGCCTTTCCACTGGGGCAACAGTGAAACTTTAGGACAAGGATTTCCTGAAACAAGTTGACAATGTGCTGTTACCTGCAGGCAAGCTTAGAATGCAGCACTGAGTATCCCAATCTGCTGAAACAGACATGCAATAGATAAACTTGCTTTTCTGGCTGCTTCTCTCCATAATTTAGACCTATTAGCAACTGTACACAGAATCAGCTCATGAAAGAACTAGCACATTCTGCCCATTGTTTTCTAAACCCTTTGCTTGTCCAATGGCCTTGGGTCTGGTTGCTACTATAGAACTTAGCACAACGGTTGCCTGGCCTTTTCAAGGATTCCATGCAGGGTCACTAAATGGACTATTTTCAGAAAGCTGCAAAAATGAAAAAGATCCCCAAAAGGTGGAGAGGAAGCAGTGCTGGAGCAGTTGGACCCTACTGAGTTCAAAACTTTCAAGAGATCTGAGATGCCAAAACTCTGTCATGAGAAACAAAGAACTGAAGTTTCTTTCAGCCTGAGACATATGGCTTTATTTGTAAAAAAGTAATTAAAAAAATCACAATGGCAAGGCAGTTACTAACATATTACATTGTTTCATATTCTAAGAGACTGGAAGTACAAATGGAAGGCTGAAATTCAAAAAACCCTAGAGAATAAAAAAAATAAGAGAAATAATTCTCCTAATGTCTAACTTAAAAGTTTGCTGAACTGTTGTTCATGTTTCAAGTCTGATAATTAGGTAAGATTTGTGAGGTTATTTTCAAAACTGTCATTGTTGGGTTATTCTATGATGTTTGTGTCTCACTTAGAAACCTTAAAATCTTTGTCCTGGCAAGAAGCAGATTCGGTATGAAATGCTTGATCTGCAAGTCCTTTGAAGTCTGTATCCATAGAAGAGAGACCTGGAGAAGTTGCCTTCCCAAGCATGTAGCTAGAGAGTGTCAGAATCTGGATCCCTATGCCTCCTTACTCAATAAACACAGCTCCTGTATTTGGCCTGGTTATTGTCTCTTTTCAGCTGCACCACACTCTGGTTTAGCCTTTTGTGTTGATTAACACAACTCTGAACTCCATATCACTATCTTCCCTTCTACTAAGGTGACTTTACACTTTTGTCACTGTCTGCAAATGCTTTTCAATAATCTCATCTCACAGTCTGCAACTCAGCCCTTTGAACACGTCAACAAAAAAACTTTGCCACATTTTCCTGATAGACACTCCAGGTATCTGACAGTACTGAAATTTGTACCAGAGGCTGTTCTGAGGATGCCAAAGTGAAGTCACCTCCCTTTTTCAAAGTAAAAGTCATGAATGTAGCTTGAGTAAGAAAGACCCACATGGCCACCTGAAGCACCACCCAGAGCTTGGCCACACAACTAACCCAATACAGTCCTTTCCTGTCCAAACAGCACAAGAAAGGTAACGGAAATACAGTAGCACTATTACTATATTCAAAAGAACTTCAATGTATAATTTAATCTAAACATTTACCTCATCTGAAAGCAAGAACAAGGCAGGATTTCCCTCCTGTGAGGCAGAACATCAAAGGACTCACTAAAATATCCCAAGGCAAGTCCGTCAGGATGAGAGGCCACAATGGCTGCCCAGCCTGCCGCCAACTTCTGTGGGCCTTCCATCAAGACCAGGCTACATAACCCTGTTTCATATAATGTAGCCAGGCTGCATAACCCTGAGTCATATAAAATCCTGATTCAGCAGCACTCTTCATGCATCACTCAGAAGAGAACCCACACACATGGAGAACAGATAAGAAGAGTCTAAATAGCTTTGTTCTTGGTGCCTTTTTCATATCCTGGTGTCTCCTTCAGTCTCCATCATAGTGAGACCTGCACAACCCTTCTAGAACATGCAGATCTCAGAACAAATGTTCTTACAAGAAGGAAGGTATGATGTCTTGCAGATTTTTATAGTAATTTACTTCAGGAGACAAAAGCCCCACAGTGCTGTTAAACACCAAGGGAGCAAAGACCTCTTGCAAGTCACCTTACAGCCTTGATTGTACAAGCTGTGCTTGTTCTATTTTCAGTCTTCCATCAGTAGCTCTTTCTCTCACCCTTTTTAATATATAGGCCATGCCTGCTATTGATCCATGCATTTTTTAGCTTGGTATGGAGTTACCTCAGTCTACAGAATTACTCAGAAAAGCTCAAGGGATCAGGGGATAATTGGGCAAGAAAAATAATTGATGTCATTTCTGTACTTTCTTTTTACTGCAGGAGAATCAAAAGAAAATTGAAGGGCATGGAACACTTGAACAAGAAGAAAATGTTTCTTGGAAACTTTTCTTTAGAAGATTTTTAAATGTTGCCCAATTTGAGATTTCATATCCTCATTTAGGGATGAAAGATGAGGAAAGAAAGAATTTAACAGCTCACAGCTCTAGATCATAGAATCATAGAATCATAGAATGCTTTGGG